>APFE030711983.1:3045-30307 GCA_000404065.3 Pinus taeda
TTAGTGTGCCCCATAGAAACCCACTATTGTTATTGTTGTGCCCTTATGTTATTACTGTTATGTCGGCTTGATTATATTATGACCCCTTAGACTCCTATATATAGAAGGGAGGTTTAGTCACTTGTATCATCCAAGAATTGTTCATTTGTGTAATATAAAGGAGGTTTCCCCCTCGAAGAGGCTGAATTACATGTGTCTTGGGACTTTTAATTAATAACATAAGCCTTCATGGCCAACATGTTCTTCATGCATGGATTATGAATATTTGTAAGACTATTTTGTGGATGTTTGTATTTCATGTTTACTTCCATCTTGCTAAAGTAGTTGAACTATTTTAGTTATTTTAGCACTTATGTTATTGAGAATGTGCTATAATGGTTGTTATCATTGTCCCATCCTTGTGGACTATTTTGCAGGATACTAGACAAATTTTTCTCTTTGATTAGTTGTAATGACTGTCGCATCCCTTGTGGACTATTCAGCTAGATGTTAAACAGATCCTTCCTCGTTGTGTGTCTCTCTATGAGGGTGGTACTATTACCTCTCTCTTAGAGGCTCACTTTACTCTTTCCCTCTGAGGTAGAAGAACTTTGACACACCTACAAATGAACACTCACCAAACATACATTCTTGCTTTTCAAAGGCACCATTGCACTCCTCTGTCTTTCTGACAATTAGATTCAAGACAAATCTTTAAGAATTCGACATCCGGGCCATATTTTGGATGGGGTTCTTATCCCAAAAGATGTGAGCTTTTATTGGGACCACATATCGGGGAGACCCCTTGAATATTGGTGGTTCCAACACCGTCAACATTTCTGGTGCTATAAGGAGGGCAAATAGGTTTTTATGGTGGATAACATCACCAAATCCAATCTTACATCTTTTGGTCAAGGCAGTAACATTCCTAGGGTCTCCCCTGCTCACATTCCAGAAGTTGGTGAATCTTCTCAACTCGAGCTTGTATAAACTTGTGAAATCTCTTACTATCAGATATAGACCATCCATTCTATAACTCGTAAACTTGCAAAGGATATTGGATTAATTCCAGGAGTACACAACCTTCCTTATTTTCCAAAGAAAAACCCAACCACCCCTACCAGGATAATGGTTTCTACGATTGAATATTTGGTTTTCTCCACCCTTGAAGAATTAGCCGATTTTGTGGAAAATACTGAGAAGTTAGAAAAACCTCCACCATACAATGATGGCGTTGGAGATAACGTTGTACTCTCAGACAACTCTTTCTGCGGGTCGGGCGGTGAAGAAGAAGAAGAAGAAGAGCCATCAAATTTTGACAAAGAGGAGGAGGACAATGATGAAGATATGACATACCAAGATCTGGATTGGATGTTTATGGGATCACTTGCAATACTGAGTATTCTACATAAGATGCCAAGACATTTGGAGAAGCTTTTAACGAAGTACAACCCTAACAAAACAATGAAAGCAAAGGACCACATGGAAAACTTCTACCTACATCTACAAATTCTAGAGCTATGTTACAATGATGTTGCATGAAATTTTTTTCCGTGCACCTTAGATGGCATATCAACTGTAAGGTATCATAGTCTTCCTCTAAATTAGAAGGGGTTTAAGAAGATTTTTCTTGAAAAATTTGTTGATGACAAAACCCTGCCATGTTGTTGAAAGAGTTAGGAAATCCTAAGATGGAGCACAAAGAAAAGGTGAAATATTTTAATCAAAGGTTTAACCATATTTTGAATAAATTCCCAACAAATAAAAAACCCCATGACTCCATTACAATGAATTACGACACATCTTCCTTGCCAACAAGCATTGCACAGTTCGTGAAGAGAAATGCGAAAGAAACTCTTGCAAAAAACTATGAAGAGGCAATCACAGTTGAAAAGGAATTGAATGCGATTGGGGTAATTGTAGATGATGAACTGGCTAAAGACTCCAAAGACATGGGCAAATAGTCTCAGGCCTCCATAAACAAGGACAAGGAGAAAGACGTTATCGATCTTGAGATCTTGAATCACACCATCAAGACTCTACCAAATGAGTGGGAAGAATTGAAACAAAGGTCAAGGAGACCACCGTGATTAGAAAGCCTCCCAAGTTCAACTTTCTCAAAAGGACTACCAACTCCGACAACAACGGTAACCAACCGGTCATGTCTGTGAAAATCACAAATGTTGTGTAGAATGTTGAGAGTATAGGCATGGACCAGTACTATTCATTTCATCAAGAATATCATTCAGAAAATACATGCCCACAATGGAACTAAAACATGAATGCTCTTTCTACGCATTTATTGAAATAATACTTTCTGATGAGTAGACCGAGCCTGAGGAAGAAAAGGAAGAAGCAACTCCAACCGAAGAAACTCCAAGCATAGGGCATGCAATGAACACATTCAATTGCATACTCACAACTGAAAAGAGCATCACCGAAAAGTAGCCACTGAGTGATGGCCCAAGATAGAAGTAGAACAATCGATATAATTTGAGAAGCCAAGGGCCGACCAGCGAACAAGAGTTGATGAAGCAGAAATTGAAAGAGAATTTTTTAAGGAAGATTAATCCACCCGTAAAATCAACCCAAAACACTGAGAGCAAGTCTGGAAATATAGTTACAAAAAAAGTACTTCCGCAAGTAGTAAAAGCAAGTCCATCACTCTAGAAGTCGCAAACCAAGTTTCTCCTCCAGACACTTCAACAATCTCCCCTACACTCAATTACAACATATTTGAAGAGATGAAGAAAGCCTGTGCGAATACTTCACTTTTTGAATTGATGAAGATTGCGAGCAGTGGGACATTCTCCTATGCGCAATCAAATAGTCGTCCTCAGTTAATGATGCTTCTTCGCATAAGGGATCTGGTAAGTCCTATGGTCCCCTCGAATATGTACTTAATGCTTTAATGATGGATGCAAACACACTTTACCCTCTGTTTCTGTTAACATTTGAAATTTTCAATTATAATGTACACAATTCCTTAGTTGATTCAGGTGCATCGGTGAATGTAATTCCATTATCTGTCGTAAAGAAAATCAACACAAAATGGGATAAAACAGATACACATATCATTCAACTAGATAGGACCCTTGTCCATGCAATTGGTGAACTCAGAAATGTTCTTATTATCTCATCATCTGATCACCTAGTTCATAAATGTATAAATACAGTAATTGTGGACATCCCAGAAGCATATAGTGTATTGTTGAGCAGGGATTGGTCCAACAAGCTACAGGGGTATTTTTCTATGGACTGGTCACATTTATGGCTTCCATAGAAGGGTAGAAATAATAAGATCTAGGTGAACTCAGAGAAGTACATGAAACACACTATTACTCCCTTCGATGGTAAGATTGAACTAATGTATTTCATAAATCTTATCTTTGGAAATTACTTCTTGTAAACTGATATGGTGTACTATCTTGCTAAGCCATCCCCAGTTCCACCAGACACACAGTTGGAACTCCTTCCTAGTCCAACTAATGCAAATGACATTTGTACAGTTAGTAGTTGTAGTAATATTAGTACTAGTGTAGTACATAGTCCTTATACATATAAGGTTTGGAAATTATATTTAAATGGTTCCAAAACATAGGAGGGCTCTAGAACTGGTTGCATTTTAGTAGACCCACAAAAGAGGAAACATCTGATCTCCAACTGCTTGGAATTCGAGTGCACGAACATCACTGCAAAATATGAAGCAGTCATTTTGGGTTTGCAAAGATCCATTGACCTCAATGTTTTAGTCCTCAAAATAATGGGTGACTTAGAAATTGTTGTACGACAGGTACATGATACTATACATTGTGTGTCACATCATCTCAGAAGTTACCAACAAGAGGTATGGTGTTTGATTTCACATTTACAAGCTTTCAATATTATTTTTGTTCCTAGAATACACAACAGAGCTCCAGATGCATTAGAAAATGTTGTTGTTAGGTTATCACTTCTTAGGGACAACTTTTCTATAGAACTTATTTATAAACCATCAGTCCCTGACAATATCACTAATTTACGCATTTTCAATGATGACCAAAAAATACTTCACTTTATGGAGAGCATTGTTGTATTCAAGGATGCGGCGATCAACAAGGACGAGTGTGAGAAACAATTGCGGGATGCATCTTGCACGAACAAAGAGAACCCCATGATGAAGGGCATGGTATCATTGGAAAATTTGTATGACTTGAAAACCACTTTTGAGGGTTAGTCAATGCGAAAATGCACAATTCAACATTGTCCATGAACAAATAAATCTTGGAACAAAAATGATCCAAAGTTTATTAATCTTGGTACTTGATGTAGACAGTAGGAGAGACAAGATTTTATATGCTTATTCAAGAAGTACTGATACGTATTCGCATGGGCGTATGATGAGCTCAAAATTCATGACACACAAATAATCTAGCATGTGATCCCAATAAAAAAAAAGGGGCCAGGTCGTTCCAACAAAAGCCGTGGAAGGTGCATATGATGCTTGAGCCTGTGATTCAAAAGGAGTTGAGGAAACTATTGGATGCTCGGATCATATAACAAGTGTGAAATTCTACCTCGGTATTGAACTTGGTCCCTATGAGAAAGAAGTCCGTGGGAAATACACTTATATGTTACTTTCCATAACTTGAACTCCACCTTAGACAAAGAAAATTACCCTATGTTGTCTATGGAACTAATACTACAAACAATATCGGGGTCAAAGATGTTTTCTTTGTTGGATGGATATTCTGGCTACAACCAAGTTCTAGTCTCAGAGTATGATAAACTTAAAACAACATTTCACATGAAGTGGGGTACGTTCAAGTTTAAGAGAATTCCATTTGGGTTGATTAATGTCGGTGCAACATTTCAATGTGCCATGGACATTGCATTCCACATACTGGTTGGACAGAGTGTAGTGGTATATCTTGACGATGTCAAGGTGTTTTCCAAGAAGAGATCCGACCACATATGCCATCTAAAGAAAATATTCAAGCGATGTCATAAGTATGGGATATCCCTTAATCCAAAAAAGAATATTTTCGTAGTTTCCAAGGGTAAAATCTTGGGCCATATTATTGCCAAAATTTGGATTAAATTATACATGGATAGGGTTAACTTTCTCTGCAAGTTCATCTTTGATTATGATCAGAACGTGAAGCCAATATAGGGGATGGTAAAGAAGGATGAAATTTACAAATGGGACAAAAGGGAAAACGATGTGTTCTCATGTATTAAGCAAGCCATTACAGAAGCACCTGCTTTGTACAACCCATATTTTAGAAAATATTTTCTACTCTACACTTTCGCTCCTAATACTTTTCTCGTCGTTGTGCTTACACAAAAGGATGATCAAAACAATGAGTGTCCAATATATTTCATGAGTGCTAGCCTTCAAGGACCTGAACTTAACTACCCCATCATAAACAAACAATATTATGTAATATACAAGGCGTTGAAGCACTTCCGGCCCTATCTCTTAAATAATCATTGCATCATCTTTGTTTCGCACCAAATAGTCTGATCATTGTTTGTTCAATAAGAGATGGGTGAGAGAAGAGCAAACTTGATGACTAGTTTACAAGAGTACAATTTAGAGTTCAAGCTAGTTCATAAAATCAAAAGCCATGGACTGTGTTGGATATCATTAGAAGCAGTAGACACAAAAGAAGAAGATCCTTCCAAATGGGAGCAGGGAAGTGAAATGTATAATGTTGAGAGAGCTTCCCCCACTACCATCACGAAATCTTGGTACACAGATGTGCACCACCTTGATCAAGACACCATTCCCTTCGAATTATCTGCATGACACAAGAGGAAACTTAGAACAAAATAATTATCTTATCAATTGATGCATGGCGTTCTTTTTATAAAGCATCATAATAGAGTGTTTCTCAGGTGCCTAGAAGTGCACAGTTTAGATAAAGTATTGCATGATCTCCATGACAGACCAGCTAGGGGACTTAGCGGGTAACGCAACTATGCATAAAGTTATGTGGGTCCATTTCTGTTGGCCTGCATTATTCAAATATGCTCACACCCATGTCTGCAAGTGTCTGATCTATCAAAGGCGTGCTGACCAAATCAAGAAGTCAACCACCCCATTGCATCCTATCGTAGTGGAAGAACCATTTAAATAGTGGGGCTTAGATGTCATTGGAGAAATATTTCTACATTCGTAAAAGAAACACTGTTACAGATTTCTTCATGTGGTGGACAAAAGTAGTTCCACTTAAATAGGTGAATGTCAGGGAGTCATCAAATTCCTTAAGCAAAATATCATTTCCAGGTTTGACATTCCATCTTCACTTGTTTTCGATAATGCAACATATTTTTCATCGTTAAAATTATATGATTTTGCATTAGAAAATGGAAGTGTATTGAAACATTGAGATAAATACTATCTGTAGGGAAATGGTCTTGCTGAGTCTATAAATAAGAACCTTATATGTATCATCAAGAAGACCATCTTCTCTAAGCAAAGGAACTAGCACTCCACTTTGGTAAATTCCTTATGGGCTGATCGAGTCATTTCAAATGGCTCTTTGAACACATCCCCTTACTTCCTAGTGTATGGAAAAGAAGCCATCCTTCCTCCTAACATCTACTTTCCTGCTCTCCAACTTTCACAAGAATCCTAGGGCAAGCCATTTTTATTAGTTCAACATAGGATGGACACTATTCACAATCTAAAAGAAGAAAGGTTGAAAGAAAAATAAAGATTTTTCTTCACCAAAGTCGTATCAAGATGTGGTTCGAAATAAGTCTGCAGCTAAGAATAACTTTAGTGTGGGTGACTTAGTCTTGAAGTGGGAAAAAGCTCATGAGGACAAAGGAAAACACACAAAGTTGCAATCCATATGGATTGGACCATTCACTATTAACAAAAATTTTGGCCAACACACATATTGTCTGCAATTACTAGGCAAGAAGATTGACTCTCTCCCTATTAATGGACAATACTTAAAACATTATTTTCAATGATGTTCTGGGGCTAGTCCCTACGGTATGTACATAGTATTTTCTTGTTCGTTTGGTTTGTGGCTTTCTTTTTGTCATGTAAATAAGTGTTGTGTTAAAAAATTATATATTACAGAGCAATGGAACACATAAAATATTGCAGAAAAGATAAACATAGAAAACGCATAAAACAAGAGAGACACAGATATACGTGGTTCACCTAGTTTGGGCTATGTTCATAGAGAAACAACCAGTTCTTCTTTTCATATTATCCAACAAACTGAAGAGATAAAACCTACAACAGATCCCCTATAATTCCATCTTCGCTCTCAATCTCCCTCTCTTCCTCACTCAGAATACAGATCTGCATAGACGCAATACAATTCCCTCATATATAGTGAGGGGTTGCCTTTGTTAGAACTCCACTATGCATCATTTTTGTTATATATTTTGACACCATTTCACCCTTATAACTATCATTAGAAAGAATCCCATCATCATCTTCAGTCATTTTATTCCAAGGTATACAGAGACCTCTTCTTTATTATATGTTTAATCTGTTTTGCATTTAATTCCATAATACTCTTATGTTTTATCATTAATTGAAGTGTATCATTGCTAACACAAGTCCAAAGATCGCAGATGAGTACATGCGGCCGCTGACTCAGTTGCTGAAATAGTTAATGCAGTTGCTGAAACAGCTGACTCAGTTGCTGAAACAGTTAACGCAGTTGGTGAAACAACCGTCAAGCACACGAATCCTGCCAAGCGTAATTCGCGATTCTGGAAGAAGCTTTTTGTGGAATAACAGCAGCAGTATGAGGATACGATTACCTGGACCAGCCTGAAGATAGCCATCTTGTTATCTCTGTTGTAACAGTACCTTTTTCTGAAGAACAGAAACCATGTTTTGAGGAAAAGAACAGATTCAAGATAATATGGATTCACTCTTATGTAAATTGAAAATGATGTCTCCTCTTTAAAAAGAGGGGACATCATCATTAGGATGGATCAGTGATTGTAAACAGGGAGAAGCACATTGTGTGAACTGGAGCTAGCCTCCATCTGTAATGTATCAGTTACTTTGACAGATGAATAAATTCTTCTTTTGAGCGCTCCAATTTAGTTCTTTCCCCCGGGGAATCTTGTGAGAGGGAAAGGGCCCGCCTTCCTCACAAGATTCACCCTTGATTCCTGTATTTTGCTTAACTCTTTGTGTGTGACTTGCATTTTACTTTAATTCTGCTGTTGGACACTTGATTACACAGTATAGTGATACTCTGTTCTCTTGATACTGCGTGTACTGAATGCATTTAGTCTGAAGATTGAGAAATCTGTTTCTATTGTTGGATGAATGAATGATGTCGGGAAGCAGGTGCTGAAGATTCCTGTATAAAGGAATAGGGTCCTGCCCCATTACTTATCTTCCTTTGTCTATAGTGTGATTAGAGGCAAGAGAAAAAGTGCTGAAGGTTCCTGTTCATGGGAATAGGGTCTTGCTCTCTTGAAGCCACCTTTCTTACAGTGTGATTAAGTGTCAGGCATCAGGTGCTGAAGTTCCTCACTAAGGAATAGGGTCCTGTTCCTGCTATGGTTGATTAGCTTCTCTCTTTGCAGATTGATTTTCCTTTGTTTTGGTTGTAACTGCAGTAGAGAAATTATTCCTGCTATAACTAAATCGACTTCAGCTTTGATTAAGTAGAGTGCGAATCAGTAGATTGGTAAGATTAATAATTGTGTGTTCTCCTTTTACTACAACCTTGTTTCTGCTTTTGAAATTGAGCATATCCAGTGCGTGATTATCTTTGAAATAAAAAGTCTTCCTCGGGTTGATAATTTATGTGGAGCTTGAATTGCGAAGCAATTAAAGCGACCAACATTTTGGCGCCGTTTCCGGGGAAGGTAATTATAAATTTCAAAAGCATTAATCTTTTCATACTAAATGTGCAGATTGTATGAGAGGACGCGGAAACCAGAAGAAAACTAACCCCACAGGTGGTAAGGGCTGGGGAGGAAGAAAAACTTTTATCGACGAGATCGTATCAAAGGTTGAATCATCCCAGAGATTAAGCTCTCGAAAATCAAAACTTCAACACTCCCCGCAGTCAGATTACAAAACATAGGAAGTTGTGGGTCCTGAAAATATAGAAGAACCAGCAGTCAGTGCTGGAGAGTTAGAGGAAAGTGTTAGTAGATCAGCAGAGTACATTGAGGAAATAGTAGAAAGCGTTGGATGACCGGTAGAAAACATCAAGGAGCCAATAGAAGATCTTGATGATCGAGCAAGTGCAGTAGGAGAGCCAACAATGGAAGGAAACAATGATGGTCTCTTTGGTGGAGGACGTGTAGATCCTGAAGAAGAAAGAAGGGATGAAAATTCCCTTTCTACCTTGGGATTCCCTATCAGTGACCTCCCTGCAGGAACAATGAAAAATATTCCATTGTCTGCTTTACCTAACTTTCATGGTTTATCCTCTGAAGATCCGGATGAATTTCTTTTTGAATTTGATATATTATGCAGAAGTTATGACTATGTTACTAATGCTCAAAAGCTGAAACTGTTTCCAGCCACCTTGAAAGGGAATGCCTTAAGATCGTTTATGAGCCTTGGAAGCCAGGTAATCACAACATGGGAGCAGATGAAACAAAAATTTCTGCTTAAATATCAAGACTATTGCCGGATGAGAGAAAAGAAGGATGAACTATTTAATATGGCACAAAATCCGGATGAAAGTCTGGAGGACTATATAGAAAGGCTGCAGTACAACACACAAAGATCTGATCATCCGGACATCGGTAAGGAAATTCGCAAAACAATACTACTTAGAGGGTTAAGAGATGATTGTTTAAATATGTTGAGCATGCTTGCCAAGGGAGATATATCTAAGGAATCATATGATGAGATCTGCGAACTTGCTAAGAGGTGCTCTAGGGGAGCTGCAAGAAACAGAACAAGAGATTCCACCTATTCAAGAGTGCAAAAATCAGCCAATGGAGGAGCAACAAGAGCTGAAATAGGTAACTTACTCGAAGAATTTAAAACTGAGATGTTAAGCTCTTTTGCTTCACAAATTGACACTGTGCAGGTCAAGAAGAAGCAGGCTGAAGCAGAAGCAACGCTGGCTTTCTTTTGCCCGAAGTGCAGAGACAAACATCCACTAAGGGAATGCCCAATGGATAAAATACCGATCTGCACCATATGTGAGAAAGATCATGAGACACAACAATGCCCATCTCTGCCAGGAATAAAGGCAGCATTACAGCCAACGGAGGAAGAAGCTGAAGCAGTTTACCTGCTAACTCAAAGAAGACAATGGCAACCAAAAGGACAAGGTATGAACTCTAGCATGCCATTTAATCGTTGGAACAATTATTCTGCTTTTTGCCAAACAAATTACCCTCCCTTCAACCAAATGCAGTACCCACCCTTTAATCAAATGAGTTTCCCACCCATGCAGAAAATGCAAAACCCTCCCTTTGTTGATCCTTCAATGTGGACTCCTTGGCCCCCACAGCAGCCATCTTCTTTCAACCCTTGCAATTCAAATTGGAGAAGTCAACAACTGCCGTATCCAAATCAATTCCCTCAATTCCAACAACCACTTCCTCTACCATCAAATACCCCACCAAGCAACCAAATGAGACCCCAGCTACCTGTGCAACCAAATCCTAACCCCAATAATAAAGTTGTGCAAGTTATTGATATCCAGAATCAGTCTATATTTCCTACTATGCAATGTAATGATATTCATTTGAGATCTGGAAAAATAGTAGAACCTATTATTAATGATATAACTCCTTCTGATTCGGATAAAAACAAAACTGAGAAACATAAAGAAGCACAAAAACCTTCTAACAAGAATGATGAAATAACAGAACCACCATTCCCCGAGCGTCTGGTTTTAACCAGAACTATTGAAACACCTGCTTTTAACTTTCTAGGGGAATTGCAAAACTTATATAATAAAATTCCACTTTTGCAAGCATTAAAAGATGTACCAATTTATGCCAGAACATTAAGGGATATTTGCGTTAAGAAACCCGGTAGGAAAACCAAGGATCCCCTTACAGTACATGTGATGGGAGACTTGTCTGCATTAATGTCCGGAAAAGCCCCTCCTGTGAAGTACGGTGACCCTGGTCACCCTACTGTCACAGTTCAGATTGGTAAAACAATGATTCCCCGAGTTCTGATAGACTTAGGTGCTGCAATTAATATAATGACCCTTGAAACTTCACAATTGCTACAGCTGAATAACACAATCAGAGATACACCCACCATCTTAGAGTTGGCTGATCGTTCTACAATTAAACCTGAAGGAGTCGTTGAAGACCTACTTATTTCAGTTGAATCCTGGAAATACCCAGCTGACTTCGTCGTATTGCAGACAAAAACAAAGCTGGGGGGACACCCCTTAATTCTAGGAAGGCCATGGCTGGCCACAGCTGATGCTTTTATCAGTTGCAGGTCTGGCTCAATGACAATCTCTAATGGTTATGAAACAAAACAGCTTACTCTTTATCCCCACACTACACCAGTAGTTAATAATGAAGATTCTATATGGATGGAGTATGATGATAATGTTGTTCAGCCTATTTTAACCATTGGGCAAGCTTTAACTCTAAAAGACAATACAGAGGATGAAATAATTAATAATTTTATTTGTGAACCTTCTTCTGTCATTGCTGAAACACACAATCAATTAACTGCAATTTTTGAAACTGATGTGCAAGAAAAAATTGAATCTGAAGACTCATCCCAGACTTTAACCACAACCTCATCTAAAAGTGTGACAGTTGAAATTAAACCCGGCAAAACATTAAACATAAATCTTGATTTAACAGATGTTGAAACACAGCAATTAATGAAGTTATTGCATGAATATAACGAGGCATTTGCATGGGATTACATGGATATGAAAGGCATTTCTTCTGAATTATGTACTCATCGAATTTACATTAAAGAAGGATGCCGACCTGTTTGTCAACCCCAAAGACGAATGAACCCTAATTTACGAGAAATTGTTAAGGAAGAACTTCAAAAACTGCTTAATGCAGGATTTATTTATCCCATATCTGACAGTGAATGGGTTTCCCCATTATTAATTGTCCCTAAGAAAAACGGGAAATGGAGAGTATGTGTTGACTATAGAGCTTTAAACAAAGCTACTCAAAAGGACCACTTTCCTTTACCTTTCATTGATCAAGTGTTGGACAGTTTAGCAGGGAAGAAATTCTTTTCTTTTTTGGATGGGTTCAGTGGGTATAATCAGATAAGAATTGCACCCCAAGACCAAGATAAGACCACCTTCACCAGCCCCTGGGGAACGCTTGCTTATAGAGTTCTTCCATTTGGGCTATGTAATGCACCAGCAACTTTTCAAAGAGCTGTTATAGGATTTTTTTCTGATATGCTAAATGATTCTATGGAAATATTTATGGATGATTTTACCCCTTATGGTGTGTCTTTTGAAGATGCATTACAAAACCTTGAAAAAGTAGTTAAAAGATGCATACAAGCTCACCTCGCCCTAAGTACTGAAAAATGCCATATGATGATGAACGAAGGAATAGTGCTTGGACATTTTATTTCATTCCAAGGTATTCAGGTAGATCCATCTAAAATATTGGTCATTCAGAATCTTTCTATTCCTAAAACTCAAACTGATGATAGAAGCTTTCTAGGGCATGCTGGATACTACAAAAGATTTATTAAAGATTTCTCTAAAATAGCTTCCCCATTATTTGTTTTGCTCATGAAAAATGCTGAATTTAAGTGGACTAATTCTTGTCAGAAAGCTTTTGGAGAACTCAAGCATCAGTTGTCTACTGCCCCTATTTTGAGGGGGCCTGATTGGAACCTTCCGTTTCACATATCTTCTGATGCTTCAGACATCGCAATCGGAGCTGTTTTGGGACAAGAGGAAAATCATCTTCCTTATGCTATATATTTTATCAGCAAGAATATGACCCCTGCAGAGCTTAACTATACAGTTACCGAGAAAGAATTTCTTGCAGTAGTTTATGCCATTAATAAATTCCAACACTATATTACTGGTTATTCTACTTTTGTGCACACTGATCATTCAGCTATTAAATACTTAATGAACAAGTCTGTCACAAATGCTAGAGTTACCAGATGGCTATTATTTCTGCAAGAATTTGACATCACAATTGTAGATCGCCCTGGGAAAGAAAATGTGGTGGCTGACATCCTTTCTCGGTTAAAAACTGATAATGATATCCCAGTAGATGATTCTTTTCCTGATGAGCATTTGTTTGCAGTTTCTGCTCACTCTCCATGGTACGCAGATATTGCTAATTATTTGGATGTAGGAAAATTACCATCACACCTGTCATACAGAGAAAAGAGAAGAATTGTTCAACAAAGTGCCAGGTATAGCTGGATAAATGGGTGTCTTTTCTACACTGGGCTTGACCAGGAGATCCGAAGGTGCATTAGAGAAGATGAAGTGTATGACATATTGAAAGCTTGTCATGATGGCCCTTGTGGAGGGCATTTCGCTAATAAGAGAACAACACACAAAATTCTGAGGATGGGTTACTATTGGCCCTCATTATTTAAAGATGCAAAGAAATATGTAAGGGCTTATGACAGCTGCCAGAGAATGGGTCAACCCAATCATAGAGATCAAATGCCATTAAACCCCCAGGTAGTTTCTGAACCATTTGAAAGATGGGCCTTGGATTTCATAGGACCCATTAACCCTCCATCCAATCAAAGAATTTATATACTAGTCTGTACAGACTACATGACTAAATGGGTGGAGGCCAAAGCACTTATTAGAGCCAATGAAGAGGCCGTCCTAGCTTTCTTATTTGAAGAAATCTTCACTAGATTTGGAATTCCTAGAGAGCTAGTTACTGATGGAGGACCTCCATTCAATTCACATGGTTTCAAATCTACCCTTCACAAGTATCATATTCAACATAGAATGACTACAACATACCATCCCCAGGCCAATGGGCAGGTGGAAAGCACAAACAAAGTCTTAGAGGCCATTCTAACTAAGACAGTGAAGGACAACTGGAAGGATTGGTCCCAAAGGCTCCCTGAGGCATTATGGGCTTATAGAACTACTTGGAGAAATACTACAGGTTTTTCTCCCTATGAATTGGTCTATGGTAAAAATGTTGTTTTTCCTGTGGAATTTGAGATTAAAACTCTAAGAACTGCTTTAGCTGTTAATCTTGATTTGACTGATGTGCAGACAGCTAGGCTGCGGCAGCTTTTGGAGTTGGATGAAAAAAGATTAGATGACATCCATCAAACAAACATGATACAGCAACAAAGGATGAGATGGCATGACAAAACTATCAAACACAAGCAGTTCCAAAAAGGTAATTGGGCCTTACTGTATGACTCTCGGTTTGAAAACTTTCAGGGTAAGCTACGTACACGCTGGCTTGGACCATATGAAGTAGATGCTGTTTTTCCAAATGGAACGGTAAGACTTTTAACAATTGATGATGCTAAAACACCTATGCTAGTCAATGGCCATAGGCTCCGGTTATATCAACGCCCTGTTTCTAAAGAAGATTTTAAAACTGCTTGCATGACTGATATTCATTATCTTGTTTTAGGGGAATCTTCTGCCCCTCACAATATTTAATTTTCTGCACTATATTTCTACTAATAGATTAGATTTAGTACTAATAATCCCTGCCAAGGATTGGTATATTATTTTGCAGATTCTGGAAAAAGCTCATCAAGGAAGGACAGATTCATCATGAGAAGATCTGAAGCTTCAACACAGAAGTTGCTTCCATCATGTTACCCTATTTTTCTATCAACACCCCTCCATTATTAGCCCATTATTCCCACCCCTACCATCCCTGAAATATATCCCTTCAATCAGTGTTTCCCATCCCTTACTACTAAAATTATCCCCTATTAAACATTTTCCCCATTGGGTACGGATCTAAGTCATTTATATCATTCCTTTGACTTTTCCCGTTGCTGAAACACCTGTTTCAGCAACGTATCGTTCATTTTCCCATTGCTGAAACACCTGTTTCAGCAACCTGTCGCTCATTTTTCCTGTATCGTTCATATTTTTCCCCCGTTGCTCAAACACCAGTTTCAGCAACCTGTCATCGTAAAACATTATGTCTCTTCGCGGTTACATAAGTTGTTGTTCTCCATGACTATACTTCAGATCCTTTCGGTGAAAAATTAGTCAGCAATGACCAAATCTAATTACACTCCTGTTCTAAACCTCAAAAAAATTAATAGACTCTTCCACGCACATTAAAGTTAGTTTTCGAAGCAATCGACACTTCAAATGATCAAAAGGTAAAAATATAAGGTATGAGGTTTTAATGCAATTCAGTTAAAGTATATTAAAGAGAGGATTTCATTCACAATGATTACAGATTTTCACACGCCTAATCATTATTACACCGTACGTAGGGGAGGGAATTCCAAAAATAACGATAACTCCGCATTAATTAATCCTCCGTCCTTTGTCATATCCATTACCGTCATCCTTACCTTACAGCCTCTGTTGCAGCAACTAGCGCGAGTTGGGGTCTATGTTTACTGTGTTCAGAACTTCTGTGTGTAACTCAAAGCAATAGCCATGGGAGGGTCGGCTGTTAGACATGAGCCCGGCTCTGTAAATCTTCTGAAATTGTTCCCCGAAGTGTATCAGATATTCCAACAAGGGGGATGGACAGTTTATTTTGAAAGATTGGGTGAATTTGACCAGGGACAAGTCTTAGAGTTTGCACAAAACCTTCAAGACGATTTTTCAATGGTCCAAGGGGCTCGCATTTCAGTGACAGAGGAGGACGTAGTTCAGGTATCAGGGTTGCCAGCTACAGGGATTCACTGGTTCAGCAGAAAGAAGGTTATTATTAACGCCCAGCAAGAATTTCTTCGTCCAGAGGAGCGAGTGGAACCTAGAGGCCGCGGGGTTAGTCTGCATTCACTTCCCCAACCATGGCCATCAGTGGAAGAGTTCATCAAGCACTATTTAACATGTGAAGGACGCTACCAGGTAGTGTACAATCATGATTTTGTTTTGATGAACCATTTAAAAAATGCACGGCTGATTAATATCCCCTATTATCTGCTTGGTTGTATTAAAAACATGTCCTATTATTGTAGACGCTCCAAATTCCCATTGTTATCCCTCACCCACCACCGTTTATGCCAGCTATTAATACAGAGGGGTCTTGCTCAGCAAAACCCCCCTCTGCATGCCCCACTTCCTGATCCCCAGATGTCTGAAATTCCCCAGCAGGGTCAAACGTCTGAACAACCCGGAAGTCCCCACGACTTTCCGGAAATTCCCTGCGAAGGACAGCAGGACGACACTCCACATCCCCCAGTGGACCCAACCACGACAGCGCCCCAAGAAGCAAAGTCAGCTGGCCCCACTATTTCTGTCCCTAGTGATGACTCTCTAACACCACCTTCCCCACCCATTCGCAAAAGGAAGAAAACCCCAACTGGCTCAGTTTCCAGACCACGGACAAGGGCTAGATCTCAAGTCCTTACTTCATCCGAAAGTCCTTCCCCTAGAGAAGAACCTGGCCCTTCAAAGAAAAGGAAAAGTCGCGATTTCACCGCCTTCCTTCCAAAGAGAAAAAAGAGAACAACTGTCGAGATAGAATCCACCCTTGTTTCCCCTGACCCTGCCACTATTTTGTTAAAACCCTTATTCCCATCCCAAATCCCCCAATCTGTCTCATTCGGAGGTACTGTCACACAAGAACCAGTGCCCCGGGATAATACGACATTGTTTATAGCTCCAGAGGTGACTGTCCCACAAGAACCAGTCACTCACCCAGTGGCTGAAACACAAGAACCAGCCACTGCGGAACAAAAATACACTAAGCATGACGATAGTGGGAGATCAGTAGTAGCTGAAACACAAGAACCAGCTACACCTGTGCATCAACAGACTACCCCAGCGGAGTCAGCCAGTGTACAGGGTATACACACTATGACATCTCTTCTCGAGGAAAATGAATTCCTCAAAGCTGAATTAGAAGCATACAAGAATGAACTAAACATGGCTCGAGAGGCTTTTGAGAAAGAACTGAACCTCTATACCTTAGCACAGGCAGCCTCAAGTAGAGTAAGGAGCCATGCAAGGAATACATGTGCCAGGAGTGTGGCAACATCTACCATGTTGCAGGCTACAAAGTAGTTAAAATCCAGTTATCTGAGGCATTTACATCAACTGGAACAGGAGAAGAAAACCCTACTGCTCCACAAGAACCAGTAGGGTTCTCTATAAAGCAAGAAAAACATACTGAACCTCAGATATCGTGCCCTTCACAGGCTGATGCGGCTATTTAGACAGAATCACCACTACAATCAGTCAATGTAGCCATTCAGACAGAAGCACCACCACAATTAGTTGATGTGGCCATTCAAACAATGTCCCAACCCACTACTGTTGATGCCAAGATACAGATTGTGCCATGGAATCAGTTGGAACAGATGAATAAATGGAAGAGGCAATATGCCGAAGAACAAGACACAATGTTATGCCAACACAAGTTACAATGGCAGAATCATGTATATGCCAATTGGGACAGATGGGACCAGATGAGGCAACAGCTTAAGGACTACAAAAAGGAAGCCAGGGAGTCTAAGGAAAAGATAACCCTGATGTTTTCATTAGCCCAGAAATTGATGGCTACACGAAAACCCTCTGTAAATTATTCTCTCTTTCTTGCTGAACGATTCATTTATTTTCAATTAAAAGCAATAAAAAACGGCAGACCATATGAGCTAATGACTGCAGAAAGCTTTGTTGAGACTTTTAACGAGGCCCCTGAGAGTGATCAGCATTTGCTGTGCGAACTCTACCTCCATAACGAGGCTATGCCCGAAAATAGGGAAGTCAATCTTATTCCAATTGCAGGAGATATACAAATAAGGGCATTTGTCTCATTTTTGTCTAACCAGCTCACTTGGCAATCCGCGTTCACTGCAAGCAGTCACAATGAGGACAATAAACTCCTGTGGATCAGACCAGAGCCCTTGAGGCCAGCCCTGTTCATCGTCCAATATTATGAGTTTTTACAGAAGCCAGGAATGCACAGGTACATGCAGCAATTACAGGCTTCAACACTTTCTAAGTGTCAACAACACATTAGAGTAAAAGGTAATGCTGCAATGAACGCCAATGTTATGTTTTGGCAACAGTCGTGAAAAGAAAGACAGGACTATCACCCTTTTAATCCTCACAACCTTCAAGCTGCATTATCCAGGGTTTCCAACTATATTGGTTGCATTCAACGTTGCGGAATAAACTAGATTGGGTATCGTTTCCATTTTCCAATTTTATGGCTGCCTTCAGAAGAATATCAGTGTCATTTCCAGTTGACCAACAGAGAGGAAGCCTTGGCATGGCAGAACTTACAAAACAATGGAGGATTTAGAGCTCCTACAGACACCACCTTCTCCAGCTACTGCTTGAGTAACTTGCATGCTCAGTCTCAGTACTCAGACTCCGATTCAGACTAGGGGTTGCCTGAGGACATGCAACATTTTTAGCTGGGGGGGATGTTAGAACTCCACTATGCATCATTTTTGCTATATATTTTGACACCATTTCACCCTTATAACTATCATTAGAAAGAATCACATCATCATCTTCAGTCATTTTATTCCAAGGTATACATAGACCTCTTCTTTATTATATGTTTAATCTGTTTTGCATTTAATTCCATAATACTCTTATGTTTTATCATTAATTGAAGTGTATCATTGCTAACATAAGTCCAAAGATCGCAGATGAGTACATGCGGCCGCTGACTCAGTTGCTGAAACAGTTAATGCAGTTGCTGAAACAGCTGACTCAGTTGCTGAAACAGTTAACGCAGTTGCTGAAACAGCCGTCAAGCACGCGAATCCCGTCAAGCATAATTCACGATTCTGGAAGAATCTTTTTGTGGAATAACAACAGCAGTATGAGGATACGATTACCTGGACCAGCCTGAAGATAGCCATCTTGTTATCTCTGTTGTAACAATACCTTTTTCTGAAGAACAGAAACCCTGTTTTGAGGAAAAGAACAGATTCAAGACAATATGGATTCACTCTTATGTAAATTGAAAATGATGTCTCCTCTTTAAAAAGAGGGGACATCATCATTAGGAGGGATCAGTGATTGTAAACAGGGAGAAGCAAATTGTGTGAACTGGAGCTAGCCTCCATCTGTAATGTATCAGTTACTTTGACAGATGAATAAATTCTTCTTTTGAGCTCTCCAATTTAGTTCTTTCCCCCAGGGAATCTTGTGAGAGGGAAAGGGCCCGCCTTCCTCACAAGATTCACCCTTGATTCCTGTATTTTTCTTAACTCTTTGTGTGCGACTTGCATTTTACTTTAATTCTGCTGTTGGACACTTGATTACACAGTATAGTGATACTCTGTTCTCTTGATACTGCGTGTATTGAATGCATTTAGTCTGAAGATTGAGAAATCTGTTTCTATTGTTGGATGAATGAATGATGTCGGGAAGCAGGTGCTGAAGATTCCTGTATAAAGGAATAGGGTCCTGCCCCATTACTTATCTTCCTTTGTCTATAGTGTGATTAGAGGCAAGAGAACAAGTGCTGAAGGTTCATGTTCATGGGAATAGGGTCTTTCTCTCTTGAAGCCACCTTTCTTACAGTGTGATTAAGTGTCAAGCATCAGGTGCTGAAGTTCCTCACTAAGGAATAGGGTCCTGTTCCTGCTATGGTTGATTAGCTTCTCTCTTTGCAGATTGATTTTCCTTTGTTTTGGTTGTAACTGCAGTAGAGAAATTATTCCTGCTATAACTAAATCGACTTCAGCTTTGATTAAGTAGAGTGCGAATCAGTAGATTGGTAAGATTAATAATTGTGTGTTCTCCTTTTACTACAACCTTGTTTCTGCTTTTGAAATTGAGAATATCCAGTGTGTGATTATCTTTGAAATAAAAAGACTTCCTCGGGTTGATAATTTATGTGGAGCTTGAATTGCGAAGCAATTAAAGCGACCAACAGCCTTCTAGGGAAAAAAACCCTAAATTAAATATAACTTCTACCGTCAGATCTCCGCCTAATGAACGACCTAGATTGACTACGAAATTACAACATTTTACAAGGCAATTTTACATCTATTCTTAGCTTCGGGGGCGCTGCCCCCGATCCCCCCGCCAGGGGGGGGGGCTCCCAAAGGTCGTAGCCACCCCCCCGGACCCCCCTTGCAGCGAATATTTTACGGGTGGCGTTGCCACCCCATTACGAACTGGCATCCAATGCGACGATACCTTGGAATACAGAAGATAATCAGGCTCCATACCCAACAATCTCCCACTTGGAGACTGATTATAACAACTCCACTGCTGCTTCATTTGTTGGACAATGACTCCACTTTGGACCTCGCTATTTCTTATCTTCTTCATCATACTTGAATACCAATTGAAACTAAGAAAATTCTCAATTTCTCCCTAGTTACAACTTTTGTTAACATATTTGCAGGATTCTGGCTAGTGCATATCTTTTCCAGCTTCAACTGTCCATCTTCCAATGCTAACCGTATAAAATGGTACTTGAGCTATATATGTTTAGTCTTGGAATGAAATATAAAGTTCTTTGTAAGATGTATGGCACTCTGGCTGAGTACATTTATTTCCTACATGTTAGAACCTGCAACAAGCATGTCATCTACATACAATAACAATATAATATAGCTGCCATCATTTTGCCTTTTGAGATATACACAATGGTCAGAGTGACATCTAGTATAACCTTGTTCAGACATAAACCTGTCAAATTTTAGATACCACTACCTTGGAGCCTGTTTTAATCCATACAAGCTCTTCTTCAACCTGCACACTAGTTTCTCCTTCCCTTTTACCTCATATCCTTGTGGCTGTTGCATATATATCTCTTCCTCCAAATCTCCATGGAGAAATGTTGTCTTTACATCTAACTACTCAAGATGCAAATCTTCGGCTGCTACTAGACTTAAAATAGTTATGATTGAAGTCATTTTAACAACAGGAGAAAATATCTTATCAAATTCTATACCCTTTTTCTGTGCAAACCCTTTCACCACAAGTCTAGCTTTATACCTTTTTCTACCTCCATCTTCTTCCTTTAACTTGTAAACTCATTTATTCTGCAATTTTGTTTTACCTATAGGCAACCTGACTAAGTCCCAAGTCTGGTTATGTGCTAAGGAGTCCATCCCTTCTTTCATGGCTTGCTCCCACTTCTTCCTAGTTTCTACCTGCACTGCTTCTTCATAACATTCTAGTTCACCAGAATTAGTCAACAATACATAATATAATGAAGGAGAGTATTGTTCAAGTGGTCTACTTATCCTGGTAGATCTTATAACACCACTTTCAGGTGTTTGAGGTGCTTGTTGCTATTGTGGTTGTTGTTCTGGCTATTGATCATTATGATTTTTAGGCACCATCACTTTTCCTGTGATCTCGTCAAGCACTGTGTAATCTCTGTTTTCTTTTTCCTATTTCTTTTCCTGCAATTGATCCTTATACAAAACCTTTTCATTGAATATGACATCTATGCTTCTAATGATTTTGTGTTTTTCATAAGCATAAAAGCGATAACCAAAATCATTAACACCATATCCAATAAAGGTACGTTTCTCTGATTTTGCCTCAAGCTTTGTTCTATTTTCTTTATTAATGTGGACAAAGGCTTCACAACCAAAAGTATTTAAAAAAGAGTATTTTACCTTTTTACCTGTCCATGCCTCCTCTAGAATACCACCATCCAAGGAACTTGAAGGCCCTCTATTTATTAGATAAACAACAGTATCTACAACATCTACCCAAAATTGTAAAGGCAATCCTGCATGCAATCTCATGCACCTTGCATGCTCCATGATTGTCCTGTTCATCCTTTCTGACACACCATTTTCTTGTGGTGTTCCTGGAACTGTCTTCTCTCTACGAATTCCGTTCTTTGAACAATACCTATCGAACTTTTTGCTACAATATTCATCTCCATTGTTTGATCTGAGTCACTTCAACCTTTTTCTTGTCTCATTTTCAACCAAAGCTTTCCATTTCTTGAAAGTATCAAATACATTAGATTTATTTCGAATACAATAAATCCAGGTTTTTCTGGTTGCATCATCAATAAAAGTAACGTAATAATGAAAGCCACCAAGAGATGATACATGAGTAGGTATCCATACATCTGTATGCACAAGCTCTAATTTTTCACTCTTCTTTTCTTTCCCAACTCTAAGGAATCTGACACTCTTCTGCTTTCCATAAACACAATTCTCACAGAATTTTAAATCAACATGCTTCAAACCTAGCAACAAATTTCTTAAGTGAAGAATATACATCCCCTTCTCACTCATGTGCCCAAGCCTATGATGCCACAATGCAATATCTTCTCCTATAGAGGTTAAAGCATTAACAAAATTAGAAATACCATTGCATAAATACAATGTACCAACCTTTCCTCCTTTCTCTATTACCAGAGATCCTTTAGTGACCTTCTAGGTTTTATTTGTGAAAGTAGTTACACAACCTTCACCTCCCAACTACCCTGTTGAAATCAGATTTTTCTTCAGATCTGGAACATGCCTTATCTCCTTCAATAACCACTGATTTCCATTTTGCTGTTTTATGAAAATTGTACCCATTCCAATGATTTTACTGGGTTTATCATCACCCAATCGAACTTGTCCAAAATCTCCTTGAACATAATCATAAAAATGTTTCCTATCAGGGGTGGCATGGAATGAGTCCCCTGAATCTACCACCTAGGCATCAATAATATTTTCTAATGAAAGAATCAAAGCATCTTGCAACACATCACCTATTACATTCGCTTCATGATTAGTTTCTTGTTGCGCATCTCCTTCTTTTCCCTTTAGAGACTTGTAGTCTTTCTTCAAGTGTCCTTTCTTCACGCATTTCCAACACACTATCCCCAATCTGGACTTGGATCTACCTTTTCTTGTCTTACTGCAATATCCAGGGCTCTTTCCTCTTTCCATTTTTCTTCCCCTAGTCTCTGTAGTCAAAGCATTACCTGATGTCTCACCGGAGCTTTTCCGTCGCATTTCCTCACTAAGGATTGCACCGACAACATCATCAAACTTTAAAGTACTAGATCCAGAGACAAATTTACTAATGGCCATAACCAAACCATTCCAACTTTCTGGAAAGGAGCACAGAAATAACAGAGCCCTAACTTCATCATCAAAAGTTAACCCTACAGAACTTAACTGACTGGTAACTGTATTAAACTCATTTAAATGATCAGCAATAGATCCACCTTCTAACATCTTCATATTAAATAAATGCTTCATATGAAATCCCTTATTTGAGACTGAGGGTTTTTCATATAGTTTGGCCAATGTCTACATTAAACCCTCTGTTGTCGTTTCCTTTAAAATATTAAACATTACCGACGCCGCTAGGCACAGCCGTATTGTTCCAAGTGCTTTTCTGTCTAGAATATCCCATTCTGTGTCTGTCATACTCGTTGGCTTCTTTGTCTTTCCGCTCAATAGTTAGTACATATCTCTTTGGTATAAATAATCTTCCATTTGCATCTTCCACAACTGGTAGTTTTGGCCATTAAATTTTTCAACCCTAAACCTACCATCCTCTGCCATTGTTCCCACTCGAACCAGGAACCCTTCTCTCTTGCGGGTTTATTAGCCAAATAGACCTTGGGCTCTGATACCAGTTGTTAGAAAATTATATATTAAAGAGCAATGGAACACATAAAATATTGTAGAAATATAAACACAGAAAACGCATAAAACAAGAGAGACACAGATATACGTGGTTCACCCAGTTTAGGCTACGTCCACGGAGAAACAACCAGTCCTTCTTTTCATATTATCCAGCAAACTAAAGAGATACAACCTACAACAGATCCCCTGTAATTCCCTCTTCGCTCTCAATCTCCTCTCTCTTCCTCACTCAGAATACAGATCTACATAGATGCAATACAATTCCCCCATATATAGTGAGGGGTTACCTTCTAGGGCAAAAAACCCTAAATTAAACATAACTTCTACTGTCAAATCTCCACCTAATAAACAACTCAGATTTACTACGAAATTACAACATTTTACAAGGCAATTTTACATCTATTCTTAGCTTCGGGGGTGCTGCCCCCGATCCCCCCGCCAGGGGGAGCTCCCAAAGGTCGCAGCTGCCCCCCTTGGACCCCCCCTGCAACGAATATTTTATGGGCGGCAATGCGAACTGGCCTCCAATGTGGAAATACCTTTGAATACATAAGATAATCAGGCTCCACACCCAACATGTTGTGTGTGAACGTGTTTTCTGGATTCTTTATGTGTGGTTGAATTGAAAAGAGTCTTGTGACACTTCAGCATTTGGCCAATCTCCGATCTATATTCCTTGTGTTGGTTTCATATTTTGGTCGATGAAGTTCCAATGGAAAACACGATCCATCTGCAATGAGAGTTTTGGGTCAAACAATGAACTTGTTTCTATTTAGGAAACCTTATGCCCATACGCGGTTCTTTGTGTTTCAATGTTCTCACGCTTATCTAATTAGTAGAAGAGGAGAAGGGGAAAAATATAAACAAACAAACCTAAATCAAAGGTCTCTATATGATTCTTTGAAGAAACAACCTCTCCCACTCTCAATAAGTCGGGATCCCTTTTCCGCCCATAAAATGAATAAGTGCCAATTCATAGTCCTATAACAATAAATAAATAAAGGTGAAAGAAGAGAAAGGATTATTGCATAGAGAGGTGAAGCAAGAAACTCCGTCAGGGTACTGACCAGGCTCACTGGCAGGGAAGAAATGTTTGTGTTCCTGTAGTGACTCCATCGGGGTACTATTTAGGCCCACTAGAAGTGGAGCAACACTAGAGATGAAAAATCATACTTTGAAAATCTAAATTTCACGAACTTCCCTACCTTTCCCAATTGGAAACATTGTGATATTATTGAATCCTATGTTTTGTTCAACCGAGAAGGCATAAAAGGGACCATGTATATTCACGGGGTAAGTGGGTAGACCAAAGTAATATACATTATGAGTCAATACTCCTTGAAGAACCAAGACCCTACATAAGAGAGTTAACTAAAGCAGAGAAGATGGAATTCTAGCAGTGTGTCACCAAGTGTTGTCGCTACTACAACACCCTCCAAAATTTTGGCCTACACTCAATTTTAGAGCCTTCCTTGGTCTTGTACATTGTTGTCACAAACATTGAAACTCATTCCATGTGTTTTCCTGAAGTGTTTCGGTCACATCTGCAAGATATGAAAAATGTAATATTTTCACATGTTAGTTGTCATACAATGTGTATAAGCCTATTTTGGTGGTTTCAAGGGGCTAACTTTGTGAAAATGATTTAATCTAACCATGTAAAAATTTATCGCACTCATTTCCAAAGTTTTCAGCATTGTTGCGTGAGTACCATCACGGTCGTCGAAAATTGTATCTTAAGTGTCGCACTTGTAATAAGTTGTCGCATTGAGAGAAATTAATTTCTCATGTGTCCTAGATGATCTATGTTTTTGTGTCATTAATTATTCTAAGTGTGTGATCAAAGTTGAAGGCATATAACTATTCACATCAGCGTCACCTATCTCGCACTTAGCTAACTTTTGAAAAGCTTCCCGACCAAGCAACTTAGCTTCACCTGGCCTCCATGAACTACACATTGCACAGTCTCAGTACTCTAGCTGTGACCTTTCCTCTTGACACTACTCAATGCAAAATCCCCGCCTCCTAGGACTGCTGCACTCTGCAGTTCCAGTGCTGAAGTCTCGAGCTTGGCTCCCGAAATTGTGCAATCCATCTTCCTAGCTTGGCCTCAATTGTGCATTACAAAATATCTAGCCTCAAGCTCATCCCCTGAGCTACACAATTATGCAATGGCCCAGCCTCCTTTGCCTCCCAGAACTACGTAATGTATTAATCTAGTGCCCATCCTCTCAGCCTGTCACTTTGACCTCCATAATTGCATAGTTTTCTTCCTTGGCCTAGCCTGGACTATACATTGTGTAGTATCAAAGCCTAATGTTCACCCCTGACTTCTTGAACTGCACAATTGGGTAGTCACTGAGCCCCTCTCCCATATTTTCACCTAGTTTCGGCTCGGTCAATGGATCAATATGCACTATCATAAACTAGGGGGTTTTTCGAATTGATGTTGTAGTATACCTAAGGGGGACAGTATGGGGTACAGAGGGAGGTACCCAAGGGAATAATGTAATAATAGGATGGACCATAGTAATAAATAAAGTGGTTAACCCATATCACGTAAGGGACCACAAGTAGTTAGCAATAATGTAATAAGACCATTGTATTAGATAGATGGTATTGAGGTAACCATGGTAATGACCCATGGTATTGTATGTATGAGGCCTATATAAAGGCTAGAGACTCCCCATTGAGATATGTGAAGGAATATTGTATGGACAAGCATATGGCTTGTGGAGTGTTCTTCTTCCTTAAGGAGTGAATGTATGGTGTTGCCCTACCTCAAGGATTTTTTTAGCGCTCAAATCTCCCTTAGGCTGAAATAAGGCAAGACTCAAGGTCACATGAAACCACGCTCAGCCTCGTAGCTAGCCCTACGAGGACAGGAGAGGGCTCTCTCCGGGTCAAACTCGGAAAAAGGTAATCAAGAAGGCTCGAGATGACCGAATTGATGACTGATTTTAGGCTAGGTATTAAGTACAAAGAGTTTAGGATTGATTTTTTATGATTTTGTTGAAATCAAGGGAAAGACAATTTTGGGTGCGGGGATGAGGCACAGTTTTTGCAGAGGTCCACTTGGGGCAAGATAGGAAATTGTTTTGATGCCTTAAAGCAAGTGAGATGGATATATCAGACTGGTGAGAGGCTAAGGAGAGAAAGGGGTCTCAAGGATTCTCCTTAAACTGAAGAAAACATAGAATGTTAAACAAATTTAAAGGCAGAGCATAGCAATTTCATGGATTCTACCTTAACACTTCATTTGCTTAATAAGAGAAGATTCAATAGAGATAATGATGCACATACACAAATTACAAGTACTGAGAGAAACACACCATCAATACATAAAGCCACATGGATCCCAAGTAGTGCTGCAAAACCCTGGTCTTCCTTTGGCAAAAATGCTAGTAAAATATGTACAATATAGTCTCAAAGCTATCCCAAGAGTCCAACCTCTACTACTAAATGAAAAATTACATATATAGACCAAGCCAAACCATTCCCTAACCTCTAAGGGTCAAGCTCCTCCTTCTAGGAGCTGTTTTAACCAATTCTAAACTGAGAACTACAAACTAGGCAATCAAAACAACTTGCCTCTATAAGCTAGGAAACCAATTCATTCATTAATTTTTT
>APFE030711989.1:0-20730 GCA_000404065.3 Pinus taeda
TTACATGCTTTGATTTGCTTTCAGTTCATTTTTGTCAAGTAGATTAGTCTTCTTTGAGCTAGCCTTCGTCCATCATTGATAAAGCTTCTTCTGTGAGCCCATAGAAGTTGTCTTGAGCCCTAGCGGACTTGTGCCAGCTGACCAAGTGACAGCTGCGACAAGAGCTAGTACTTGTGCATACAGCACCGTCGCTTCCAAGTTTGTACAAACTACCGGGTTGATAAAATGAGAGACAGGAAGCCCCAGGAGTTGCAGCATTATTGCTACAATACTGGAGCTCACCAACGACCATGCCCACTGTTGACGTAGTGGCCTCCTACTTGCTAGGGGGTTGTCTGGTAAGCTTGGATCATGTTTAGTTTCTAAAAGAAATCTAAATTTCATTAATAAAAAGTTAAATATTATTTACTGGAATGTGTTTTTTGTCTGGTATTTTATGCAAAAATAACAACAAACAAACATATAACTATTAATAATCCTACGAGAGTTTAAGACCTTCACTTAGCAAAAGGGAAAATAACCTTTCAAATGTGATAATTTTCCATTGAATGTGTTGTCAACAACAATGTAGCTACTCCACAAAATAGTTCCAAGTATTTTAATGAACCTCGAAATGCCTTGATGTGATGTGAGAAATAGTGATAATGAAATTTATGATATAGCAGAAATTATGGAATTCTTTTACTACATGGTGAATGTGGTATTAATTTTTTTTAATAAAAAATTTAACATATAAATCATGTTATGATGATATAGTAATTTGTGATAAAGCGAACATTACATAATTGTTTTACTGCATGGTGATGTGGTATTAATTTTTTTTAATAAAAAATTAACTTATAAATGATGTTATGATGATATAGTAGTTTATTTTAAATGTGTGATACAAGATATAAAAAAATAAAAATAAAAATATTTAATTGTCTAGTAAATGCTATATAGTTTAAGTAAAAAAATAATTTAGGTAAAAGATTTAGTTTAGAAGATTAATTTCATAAGAAAATTTTAGTTAAATTTTTTCAATAAATTGTAGAAGAAAAATTTGGAGGGAAATACATGAAACAAAATTTTTGGAGGGAAAAGTTTCAGCCAAAATTTTTTTGGGGGAAACTTTGGAGGAAAATTTTCATTCTTTAAGCTCTATATTATAATTAGGAGAGAGTGCATTTGTATCATTCAACCTCTTTTGTTTGAAATGCATGGATTCTTTTGATAATGAATTTTGACTTTGTGAAGCACCAACATCTTTGTCACATAACAACTCTATTCATATTGATGAATATAACGGAAATCATTTTACTATGAATAAAGAGTCAAATATTCCACCTAGTTCTAATCCTAAGGACTGTGAGAGCAACACTCAAGAATGGAAGGATAAATAAAGAGTCACGGTTTCCACTTAGTCCTAATCCTATGGACTATGAGAGCAGGAACGATGAAGAGCATGATGAGGAATTTCAAATAAATAAAGAGTCACAGTTTCGACTTAGTCCTAATCTTACGGACTATGAGAGTGGTAGTGATGAAGAGCATGATGAAAAATTTCAAATAAATAGAGAGTCATGGTTTCCACTTAGTCCTAATCCTATGGACTATGAGAGCAGCAGTGATGAAGGCCAGGATGAAGAATTTCCAATAAATTGAGACTCACAGTTTCCACTCACTCCTAATCCTATGGACTATCATAGAAGTAATGATGAAGGATAGGATGAATAATTTCCAATAAATCGAGAGTGATAGTTACCACGTAGTCCTAGTCCTATGGACTATGAGAGAAACAGTGATGAAGGCTAAGATGAAAAATTTCCAACAAATCAATAGTCATCGTTCCACTTAGTCCTAATCGTATGGACTATGAGAGCAATAGTGATGAGAGTCGGGATGAAGAATTTCGAATAAATCAAGAGTGTCAATTTCCAATTAGTCTTAATCCTATAGACAATGAGAGCAGCAGTGATGAAGGATAGGATGAAGAATTTCAAATAAATCGAGAGTCACATTTTCCACTTAGTCCTAATCCTAGGGACTATGAGAGCAGTAATGACAAAGGGTAGGATGATGAATTTCCAGTAAATAGAGAGTCACATTTTCCACTCAGTCCTAATCCTAAAGACTATGAGAGTAGTAATGATGAAGGGCAGGATGAAGCACTTAGTCCTAATCCTAAGGACTATGAGAGCAATAGCGATGAAGGTGAGGATGAAGCTCTTAGTCCTAATCCTAAGGACTATGAGAGAAGTAGTGATGAAGGGTAGGATGATGAATTTCCAGTAAGTAAAGAGTCACATTTTCCATGTAGTCCTAATCCTATGGACTATGATAGCATCACTAACAATACACATGACGAAGAATATCCAATAAAAAACCAGTCAAATTTTCCATTTAGTCCTAATTCCAAGGACTATGAGAGTAGCATTGATGAAGGGAAAGATGAAGAATATCCTCTAAGTTAGTATTTCAAAAGCAGAGATGATCATAGTGAGGATAATATTCCTCCTAATGATGATGAAAATGATTATATGGATGATGATTCAATGACAGAGATGTTTCCAACAAATATTATAATGAGGAGTAGGAGGAGACCCTTTCGTATCAAGCGATGTTCTAGTTATACAAGGGTAGAGAAGAATATCTCACAAGAATATGTTCTATCAGTGCTCTCATTCCAAGTGAATGTAGTCAAAAGGATTGTTTGAAACATATGGTTTTCAAGTTTACATTGGAGAAAAGGAAGAGATATTTGTCAATGAATAAACACATGCAAAATTCATATTTAGTGGGATGCATGCAATCTACATTGTCAGATTATGATTATCATATTGGGTCTTTATTTATCTTTAGAAAGTATTTCAAAATGTTTCATTCAATGGGTGATTTTCGTCTATCAAAAATCCAATAAAATTTGGAAAAGGATCCCACATTTTATTCAAAAGTACGTCATAAAATATAGTTTGGGCCATTATCAAATATTGCAATGTCATGGACGAAATACTTCTTTTCAAAGCATGGAAAGTGTATGCCAAATATAGAGATAATACATATTCGAGATAATTTCTCAAGATGAGAAATCTACAACTTATACAAAGAATATGAAAAAGGTGTTGAAGGAAATGGTCGATTTATTACATATCAATATTTTGTGAAGATATGGAAGAAACAATTCAACAATGTCTGTATTCCTAAGAAGACAGGGATGGGGGTTTGCAGTACATGTGATTCTCTTAAATAAAAAAGTGATAAATTTGAAGGGGCAGAAAGAGGTAAGCATTCATAACATTAATTTTTGAAATTGTATAGTCATCAACTATGAAAACATATTTTAAAAATGACTTTCTTTTATGTTGTGTAGATTCCATTTTCAAAGCGATTCAAGAGCATTGCGAACAACAAACAAGTGAAAGGAAAATTTTGTACAAGCATCGAAAGAAGTGTTATAATAATCCAAATAAATATTTGGGTTTGATAATTGATGGTATGGAGCAAAAGAAAACGCTTCTATCACATTTTGTTCGCACACCTAAAAATTTACAGGAGGAAAATTTTATTTAGTATCACTTGGTTGGTTGTATGGTCTTTAATGGGAAAATGTTGCCAAGGGTATACTTCACAACTCCAAATATTGATAATGATGCAAATGTGACAATAACCATAATTCATGGTGTGCTTTCTCATTCGTTTGGTAATCTTCCTGAAGTTTTGTATCTACAATTGGACAACACTTGTCGTGAAAACAAAAATCAGATTGTTTTTGGATATCTAAACATCCTTATTGAATTGAGAATTTTTCAGAAGGTAAAGTTTGGTTTCCTTCTTGTTGGGCACACTCATGACCATATTGATCATATGTTCAGTCATTTTTCAGTCCCATTGAGGAGGAAGGATGTTGGGAGCTTTCCATAATTAATTGAATGTATTAAGAAATCATACATGCTAGAGCTTATTTTTGATGTGTTGGAAGAAACTATTGACATATGAAGGTTTATTATGGGATCTCATGGTGAGGAGAAAAGCGTTGAAAAACTTAATGACATTAGCTTCCAACATCAATTTCGTATAAAAAAAAATGTTGGGAAAACACTCATATGGGGTAAGAAGTATTCAACTACTGCAGAATGGGTGCCATCATTAGGTTTGGCATTTTTGAAGTTCATTCCAGATCATCCAATATTTGTGTCAAATATATTGTTATTACAATCAATTGTTTAAGTTCATAATGCATGCAGGTAGAATATACACATAAATTATTTTGAGTGCCTGAAAGAAATAAAAAAATGTATTAGATATACATATGAGTACTTTGATATTGTTGATACAGTTTGGTGGGAGTCCTTTTTCAATAATCAAAGTGATATTATTTCAAGAATAACAAATGAAGATATACCTTTGAAAACTCCATTTACTTGGCCACAAAATGTGTCAAATCAACATGAGGAAAGAAAAATTGTTGAACAACAACAATCTAAAAGTATTATTAATTATTCATAGGTAAAGGAAAGTGAAATGTATATTGGTTCAAGAAGATCTCATGTACAACGTGAAACCATGGAAGACCTTTATAAAGTTTCAATACAAGATATTAAGGAGGGTTTCATGATTGCAGTGCTAGTAGATGGAGATGCCAATGGCTATCCCATCTGGGTTGCTAAGGTTATGAAGGTCATTACAGAAAATGAAGATGTTGCAGGTGTTGAAGTACATTGATATGCCACAAATACACACCCATTCAATGGTGTGTATAGGCCAGAGATGGTAGTTGATAAAAAAATTGGCGGAAAGAGAAAAATAAAGCGTACAAATATAAATAGTCACTGCACAAACCTCTTAAAATTGGAGGATGTTGACATACTTGTTTATGACTGGAATTTAACAAAGAGAGGAACTCTTCGCTTCAAGATGATAGATATTTTGAAGAGGTTATTACAAGAAGAAACAATGTTGAGATGGGAGTCTGCCAAAACCAATTGTAGATCCAGAAGAATTTTGAAATCTAAAATGGTGGGCATGAATGAGAACTCAGATGGGGCACTAGTTGATGAAAGAGAAGAATATGGAAAATCTTCATTTGCATCTAGTATTTCATCTGAAATGTGAATTCTGATGGTGTGCAAGAAAATATGAGTGATTTTGAATAATTGTCTAAGAGAATTTATATAACTGATGTTTCCATCATATCTTGAAATAAAATTTTTGATTTCCATATGATGTTAAATGAATCTATGGGTCATTTTTATGTTTGTTGGATTATATGTTTTAATTATGATGAGTTTTATTGTTTAGAATGTCTACAATGCAATAATAACTTAGAGATATAATTTATGTTTCATTCAATCTACAAGTATTGACATTTTGATTAATTTACTAATGTAATTTGTTCATAATGTCATGGTTTAAATATGTTGAAAACTTAAAGTTTTTTAATTCTATGGTTGAAAATTCTCTACTTTTTTTTTACCTTTAATGTTATGGTTGAAAACAATTAGAATTTTAGAAATATTTAGTGTCATGTTATTATATGTTTAACAACATGGATGAAAACTGATGGAATTTTAATGTGTGTTTCAGATACCATTATTTTATCTTTATCATCATTAGTAAAAAAATGTTGAAATTATACTTGGGAAAGAAAAATGTTACTCTACCAAAAACATTAGTGTGTTATTTTCGTTTATTTTGCAAAAAAAAAAGGGTTTTGCACAAAAAAAAATGGTTTTACTACCATTTTTTAAATATGTTGAATATTAACCCTAAAAAATAACACCATTCCAAAATATACACTTTTCGATTTTAGCATTGTTTTTCATGTTTTTTTGGTTTTTTTTGGCTAGAGTTCCCATTTTGAGTTTATAGTTCTCGTTTCAAAGTTTGTGTTGTTTAGGGAGATAAGTTGAAAATATGAGTTTAAATTGTAGTTTTATTATTTTTTATTTTTACTTTTAATCTTTTTACTTTTTTACTCCAAAAATGGTGAACCCCATGGTTGACATCATCATCTTGAGTCCTATTGGTTCTTATAAAGTTTATTTTGGTTGTACATTTTTGTTTGGAGGCCCATTTTTTACCTCTAAATTTCTCTAATGATAAGTTCGTGTAGACATAAAACCTAACACAATTTTTTCAGTATGCAAAATTTCATTTCCTTTTTCCATCGTAGTTAAATATTTTTTAATTATTTAATTAACTATAAAATTTTCCAAAACTTTAATTAAATAATTCTTATTATTTAACTAATTCCTTCGTATGCATAATAATTAAATAATCTCATTTAAATTTTCCCTCATAATTAAATAGTTTTATTTATTTAATTAATTTATTTTATTCTTATAATTAAATAATTATTTTCATTATTTAATTATCTAATCATTTTCATTATTTAATTAGATAATTGAGTCTTTTATAATTGAATAAATAAAATATTTATCTATTCATTCACTTTGTAAATTCATTTCTCCTTTAAAAGTGTAATCTTTATTTTATTTAACCTTATCCTCTCATACACACAATTAGATAGTTTCTATTTTCTAGTGCACTTCCACCACTTAGTTATAACTTGCTCTGCGTTCTCTAATTATGCAATTAATTAACTATATCATATAATTTGTAACCTTCCTTAAATCAAACCTTATTGATCTTGAATTTGTTGCTTGTTATTTAAACCATTGATTTACGTCTCATAAGCCTATAAATATAACCCTCATCTCACTATCTTGGGATGGCCATTTGATATATCATATCTACCCCCTACAACTTTGTAACCAAGTAGATTTAAGTTATTTTCAAACATATTCATCCACCCTTTTTTTTTGCGCACTCAAAATGGAGCATAATTAGGTGAATTCTATTCATAAGATATTGCATTGTTTAGTTTTGATTTTATCAATTGTTCACTTATAGCTTCATTGTTGATTCAGGTAATTATTTTTTGTTGTTTAATGTGTACTATGATCACACTCATATCTATTTGATTTTATTTAGCAATCACATTCTGGCATGCCCAATGGGGTGTGTGTCGTTTATTTTAAGAAATTTGTGAAGTTTTTTCATGAATTTTTACGTGCAAGTACAATGTGATGCATACTTTATGTAGTTCAACACATGCGTTGAGTTTTACAATGCATCACTTTTGTTTTCAAAATGTTTGGATCTTGAACTTAGTTTTTCATTTTTATGACTTAATTTGTAGGATTTAACATTTTTGATTGCATATTTGATTAAGATATTTTATTTTCTAACCATATGATAATCCATTTGTTCCTTTTTTGTTTTCTATTTTTGTAGGTTTTCAACCTCATCTATAGAGATGTGCTTGTGTTAGGTATTGTTCCACTTCTATTAGGCAGTGCGATAAATATTTAAAGTAAAATTATGCTTTTATTAGGTATCTTGGCACTTCTACTTTTCATTATCCTCTTTTCTTTGTTGTCTATGTTCTTTTTCTCTAGATTTCTTATGTATTCCTTTAGATTTTCTTTTGATCTAGTCATTGAATTTGTGCTGGAACTAAGGCATCAGTGAAGCATTTGGTGATTATTGGGAGAAGACTCCCTTAAACTAGTGACATATCTATCATATGGAAAACAATTGTAATTTTTTAAATATATATAATTTATATAACATGTGATGTTGGTTCTAAAAATAGAATGTTTTCTATCTTGTTTTGCACCCTTCCATATCAATGTAAATCCCATATTTTTTGTGTGTATCCTCTCCCCTCAAATATTTTTGTGATATTGTAGAAAATCTTGTAGATTCACAAGCTCATGCAATGTACTAAAGCACAGAACACAAATCTACTTCTCCTTTCAACCAGCACAAGCCAATAGATCGATGAAAACAACATGAACAAGAAGAAGATAAATTAATGATACATAACAAAAGATGTATATGGGGAAATCCACTGCTCAAAACCTTGCTATTTGTATTGCATATATCATAAATATGATTGAATATACAAATATGTTTCTCACTAGAAAAATTCCGCACGAGTATGCTCAACTCTCTCAGCTCACAAGCTAGCTCTTGGCCAACACTTAGCCAATTTTGCAGCTCTCCAAGCCCCCAATATCTTGCGTAATTCCTAGGATGAATAACCCATATTTAAAGGGAATTTATTCTTCCAAAAAAGCACAATACAAACATAGGTCCTTCTCTGATTGCATGCATGATCTATACAACTCAATAAATCATACCACTGATAGTACACTATCCCTGCACTCTAGTCTCAACTGGGTCTTTCTCATAATCGACATGCATGAGTTTCTAATTACAACTCACAATTAAACTCATCTTGGACCTCTAAAACTTAGGGAGAACATATACATGACTTCGGAAAGACTTCCAACTCAAAATTCTTAAGGTAATTAAGTTAGTTAAACTTAATTAACTATTTACAAGTTTCTATGAGAATAGATTTCGATTTTAATTCTTAGTTTAATTCAAGGAAAAATTAAACTAGAATTTCTTGTTGCCATTTCTCAACACTCCCTCTCAACTAGAAAGGGATTATCAGCTACCCTGATCCTATCTCTATGAAACTCGAATTTACATCTTGATAATGCCTTTTTCAAAATGTTAGCATCTTTCTCCTCTGTGGGAATGTACTTTAATAACATAATCCACTTCAATACACAATCTCTGAGATGATGATATCAACTATCAATATGCGTGGACTCATCATGAAAATTTGGATTTTCAAAGAGTTTGATACAAATTTGATTATTGCAGTAAATTGCAGTTGGATCCATCTACTGACCAAACAAACTAACTAGGATCTTCCTCATCCATATGGCCTCACATGCTCCCTGACTCGTAGCCATGTACTCTTCCTCTGCTAAACTGAGTGCAACCGGTCTCTGTTTCGTACTATACCAAAAAAATATCACTCACCCAATACTGAAGGTCTATCTTGATGCACTCTTTTAGTCAGATGGACTCCCTACCCAATATGCATCGGTGAAGCCTTAAATCTTCACTCCCTCTTTCCATCTATACCATAATCCATACTGAGAAGTGCCCCTGAGGTATCTCAACACATGTTTTGTTGCCTTCTAATACAGTTTGGTAGGCCTAACCATCACTTGACTAAGTTGGTTAACTTCATAACACATATCTGGTTGTGTATATACCAAGTACATGAGTGCACCCACAAGCCGCTTGTAAACAATAACTTCCACTACTTCCCCTGAAGTAGCATCCTCCTTCCTCCAGTTATCTGCTAAAGGAGTCTCCATGGGTTTGCTGCTCTCCACGCAGAATCTCATGAGTATCTCATTGGCATACTTTCCCTGAGACACAAAAAACTCCCCATATTCCTACCATACCTCCATGCCAAGAAAGTAATGCATGAGCCCCATGTCGTTCATCTAAAACACTCCTGCAAGGTCCTCCTTGCAATATTTGATTAGATGATCATCAACTATCAGTATGAGATCATCAACATAAAGTACAATGATCAACAACTTACCTTCCACCACTATGTGGTATGGGTTCGCATCCTCTTCACTCTTCATGAAGCCCAACCTGATGAAGTAGCCATCTATCTTGGTGTACCAAGCACAAGGTGCTTGCTTCAGCCCATACAATGCTCTCTTGAGTTGGCACACATGTGACTCATGGTCAAAGGTCTCATAAACTTTATGCTTTTCTATGTACACCTCTTCCTCAATCATGCCATTAAGGTTGTCTTTACATGCATATGATGTATATTCCAACCCATCTATGTTGATAGTGCCAATATAGATCTAATTAATGAGTACCTTGCAAAAAGGGAAAAGGTCTCATCATAGTTGATCCCCTCTACCTGTGAAAAGGCACGGGCCACAAATCTAGCCTTATGCATCTCCACACTACCAACTACAGGTTACTTTACCTTGTAAATCCAATGGGTTCTCACCATTGACTTTTCTTCTAGTTTTGGGGCCACATCCCGAAAATTGTTATGAACTATGGAGACATACTCCTCCACAATGGCATTAACACAAATCGGTTGTTGCATTGCTTTGTTAAAGGAAGATGACTCTTTCACAACACATTCACCCATAAGAACCATGTATCTAGTGTACCTCTTAGTTCACCTCCCCTTCCTATGCTGAGAAGTGGGCACTCCCACATTCTCCCATGCATCATCCTACAATCTTTCAACCTCTCTAGTGAACTTTCTTCCCTCTTTGGAAGAATCTCCCTGAGTGGATGTCTCCACTCATGGATCCTCTACATGTGGCTGCTCGACATCAATCTAAGGATCCTCAATCTTTGGAGCTAAAAGCTCCTCATCCACATGTAGCTCAAGCTCTCTCTCAAGGGAAGCTCGCATGGCCTTCTCATCAAATCTGACATCACTACGAACCACTATCATCATACTAGTCAACAAGTACACCCAATAGTTTTGAGTTTATCAGTGTACCCCAAAAATATCCCCAACTTTATTGTCGGATCAAGCTTCCTTCATGCATATTTGGTCACATGGCAATATATCGATGACCCAAAAATCTTGAAGTGACCAACATCTGGCCTCTTATTAGAATAAGCCTGCTTTGGTGTCTTCATCTTAAGTATCAGATGTGGGCTACGATTCTGAAAACAAACCACTGTGTTGCATGCCTCAACCCACAAGTGTAGTGGTAGGCCCTGATCATGAAACATCACCCTTTTTTCCCCCACTATGCTTCTGTTCTTCCTCACGAACACTCCATGTTGTTGAGGGTTATGGGGTGTCGTCAACTCTCATTTAATCCCTCCTATTCCACAAACATTCTTAAACTCGTTTGAGACAGAATCACCACCATTATCACTCCGTAGATCTTAACCTTCTTACCCAACTCTTTCTCCGCCAATGCTCGAAACTCTCAAAACTTTGTGAAAGTTTGATCCTTTTTCTACATGAAAAATATCTAACATTTACGAGAATAGTCATCAAGATATATTTAATAAATTAATACCTATGTTTGGCCTTGGATGTTGTTGAGAATGGTCCACACACATCTGAATGGACTCGCTCTAAAAAAACCTCTGCTAGACTGTATCTATTGTGAAAGGAAGACTTGGTGTATTTTCGCAAGGTTCACCCCTTGCATGTATCAACTTTCTCAAGTGTACATTTGGGAAGACCAATAGGTTGTAATATCTTCAAAGCCCCATGATGAAAGTGGCCCAATCGCTTGTGCCATAACTTGCCAATGTCTCAGCTCTGCACCCTTTCTGATTTTGTGCTCAAAGAAACACACTCCTCTACCTACATCATATAGAGATTCTTCACCCAAATCCCTATCTTCTTTACTTGACCCGTGGCTATGTGTTGAAGGAATGCATTTTCTTTCAAGAAGATCACATCATAGCCTCTATCTTTTGAGCATGGAAACATATATCAAGTTCTTATTTAGCCCAGGCACATAGATAACATTATTTACGGTGAGTGGAACCCCATGCTCCCTCTAAAAAGTAATCATTCCTAATCCAGTAACATTATACTTCATGTCATCATCCATCTCGATATGAATCTGGACATCTTTCTCCTCCAATTCACTGAATAACTCTTTGTCACCAGTAATGTGGAATGAAGCTCCATTGTCTAAGTACCATACACTTCCCATCATTGATGACATTGTGCATGAAATGACAGAAAAGTCCAATTCGAATTAAGAGGCCAAAGCCTCACCCACTGCTACTCTGGAGGACTTCTTCTTGGACTTCTTGAGTGGAATAATTTGTAGCAAAATGGCCCAACTTATGACAATGAAAGCACTTAACTTTCATCGTGTATTTATTCTTACCTCCATGATAAGAATATGATTTGGCATTGGAAGTTTTCCCTTCCCCTGATTTTCCTTAATTTCTAAGGCACGGTTCTCTTCATTATCAGTATTTGATTAAGAGCCATCCCTGGTGTTCCTCAAGATCTCCTCTTGCATCAAATCCAACCACAGTTGTCCCCAATCTGACAGCTTCTCCCAACCATTGAAAGAGTCTTGTTATATATGCCAACTATTTCAGAGTCCTAGAAGAGCAAGAATCACCATATAATCCTCAAAAACCATGATTCCAGCACTTCCAAGTTCATGATGACACTGAGTGAACTTGGTCAAGTATTTTGGAATCATCTTGTCTTTCTCCATTCTTATTTTTCAAAGTTTTTCCTTTAGTGCCAATTTCCTTTGGTCACTGTTTTTTTGATGCAAGTTCGTCAATGTTTTTCACATAGCATATAGAGTTTCCTTGTCATGGAGACTTGAGACAATGTGGTCTCAAACTCCCTCAAGGATTATTCACCTCGCCTTCGCCACACACTTCTTCCATTCAACCAAATTATGTGCATCCGACGCTACTAGCTTAGGAATTTCTTGATCAATGAATTCCTTCAAGACATTATCCTCTAACATAGCCTCCATTCTATCCCTCCAGGCTATAAAATTTGATCTTCTTTCCAAGTCATACTTGAGTTGCAACCCATATAACGATATCTTCTGATCTTGAAGTATGTATTGCAAATTCTAATTTCATGTATAACCCAAAACTCAAAAATTCAAAATATCCTCTAGTATATTGAATTCAACTCCAATACCATGTAGACAATTATGTATATTCACAAGCTCACTCAATGTACTAAAGCACAGGACAAGAATCTACTTCTACTTTCAACCAGAGGAAGCCAATAGATCGATGAAAACAATATGAACAAGAAGAAGATAAATTAATGAAACATAACACAAGATGTATTTGGGGAAATCCACTGCTCAAAACCCCACTATCTGTATTGCATATATCATAAATATGAGTGAAGATACAAAGCTTGTTCTCTCTAGAACAATTCTGCACAAGTATGCTCAACTCTCTCAGCTCACAAGCTATCTCTTAGCCAACACTTAGCCAATTTTGTAGCTCTCCAAGCCCCTTATCTCTTGCGTAATTCCTAGGATGAATAACCTATATTTAAAGGGAATTCATGCTTCCAAAACTATGTAATCCAAACATAGGTCCTTCTCTAATTGCCTGCATGATCTATAAAACTCAGTAAATCATACAACTGATAGTACATTGTCCCTGCACTCTAGTCTCAACTGGGTCTTTCTCAGAATTGACATGCATGGGTTTCTTGTGGGGGAATCTTCAGTTAACTAGAGTGACACTTGTGGATGCACTAGTGCACCAATTGACTGTTAACTCTCTATTAGTTCCTCAAACATTTTGGAACTAATTTAATGAACATAACTCACATAGTTATCTAATTACAACTCACAATTGAACTCATCCTGGACCCTTAAAACATAGCGAGAACATATACATGACTTCAAAAATACTTCCAACTCGAAATTATTAATCTAATTAAGTTTATTAAACTTAATTAACTATTTACAAGTTTCTATGAGAATAGAATTTGATTTTAATTCTTAGTCTAATTCAAGAACAAATTAAACTGGAATTTCTTGTTTCCATTTCTCAATAGATCTTGTTTGTAAGAGAAACCCACAATGCTTTCGTTCCATTTTCAGTTGGAGGCCTATTAATGGATTGCATCAACCTAGGGTTTAACCTAAAGCACATTTCCCAGTGTGGCATAAGAAGGGGGTGAATGAAAATTGTACCCCGAGGTGTGGCTAGCTCAACTCAAACCAAGACGTAATACACTCAATTAACTGAGATGTTTTTGGCAAAGAGAGTTGAGGATACATGTCAAATATCGAGTCCTATCAAGAGAACACACTATTCATGATAGGCCCCCACTAGATACCAGATGATATTCAAACCATTCCTATTGTAGGAAGGATATATCCATTAAATGATGAGTGGTCTAACTACTATTTGATTAATATGTATAAGAAATAGATATGTTGACCATTAGACTAATTCAGTTAGAATGTTTTCTTCTTTGATTTTCATTACAACTCTATGCTTTCCACGATGTTTTGTTTGTTGTCTAGTTTAAGTATCCTAGTCTAAGTGACACTAGCATGAGGTGAAGTGAGATGTCATGTTTTTTTTATTATGGTTTAGTGAATGATGGATTATTACAGACGACATGATTTATTTGTGATATGGATCTAATCTATTGACCAAGTATATGAATATGCCCCTAGTTAAGTACAGGCTATTTATTATGGGATGGAAGGATGAATTTATGATGGGGATAATTTAATGGACCTATTATGGAATATAAAATGGTAGTTTCCAAGCTATAATGGGGTATAGATGGATATGCGCTAAGTATTTCATATGGATGAGATGAATTTTTATTATGGATGAGATGAATTTTTATTATGGATGGAGATGGAAGAGTTATTATGGAAACCTACAAAAATTAATAGATGGTGGATAAATCCCACAACACATGGAGCCTAAAAAATAGGTTTTCACAATTGTACTTATCCAAGGCACCACCGATGTGGTTTTGAACATAGGGCATGATATTTCTCTTTACATTTTTTTTTGAGTTGGGATAGCTTGAGAGCTATGTTTAGAATTTCTTATAATGGTTTATGTTTGTGGGATCGGCTAGAGGCTCATCTTCATGTTTCAAAAGTTTATATTCTCTTATACCATAACTTATAGTGATGAAAAAAGGCCCCAGTTAGTAAAATTCAAATTTACCCTCATTATTTGTATTTGATGGAAGCTTTTGATTTTATTGAAGAACTAGGTCTCCAACCTGGAAATTTATGCTCCATGTCTTCTTATTATAGCTAATATGAATATGATTTTCATAAGCTTGTAAATCGTTTAGTGCATTGAGTAGTCATTTATCTTGGAGTGCTATCTCATGTAATCTAAAAAATAAGGTATTCTTCATTGTAAAGCATGTGCTACAAGGATATTTGTAGAGACATAATCTTGACCTCAATAGGAAGAATAAATTTAGTTCCATAAATAAGAGACTATGGTGTGGCAACTGCAGGAGTGAAAATACTAGTGAAATAAAGCCCATGCATGAAATCTTCATGTTTCCGACACTGTAGACATTTCTTATTATATTGTTGAGTATCTTGTTTTATAATGGGATAGTAATAACATGTTTTAAGAAATTTCTTATCTAGGGTTGGACCACTAGAGTGAAAACCACATATTCCTTCATGTATCTCATGTAATTCAATAGTGGATTATTTCAATTTTAGACATCTAAGGAGGGTACCATTGAGACCTCTTCTACATAATGTATCACCAAGTATAACAAAGCAAGATAAATGATGAATGAAGGTTTTATTTTTAGTGTTGGTAACTTCAAGTGAAAGAGTAAAATCATGAAGCCATGTATAAATGCCTTTGTACCGCGGTAAATTTGGGCCAACAATTTCACACACAAATTTTATATTAATGACCTCAAAATCTATAAAGAACAGTCACTTGACTAGGAAATTGTGTTGCTGAATTTTTTTAGTCATATCAATAAGAGACCCTATAGTTTCCATTACATTGGAAATTTTGTTGTTTAGTCTTAGTACCTACTCAAAAGTAATTTCAGAGAAGTATTGCTTGAAACTTGCAGTCCCCTTTTGATAAGGCATCAATTTTTTCATCTTTTGTTTGGTATTCATCCTTAACCTATTTGATGACTAACTGAGAATCACCATAATCCTGAAGCTCTTTGATGTGCCATTGAATAGCAATCCTCCATCTTGTAAATATAGCCTCATATTCTGTGATAAGATTTATACATGTGAATACTATCTTGTATGATTTCAGTATACAATTTCCCTTGGGTGTGATAAATAGTATACCTACTCCTGAACCATGTTAAGTATAAGAAAAGTGAAAGCATAATTTACACTTAGGTTCAGTTGTTATATTGAAGATTTATATCTAGGTAAGCTCGAAAACTAAGGGATTCTCTACATATATTGGTGCTTCAACTAGCTAATCTGCAACTACATGTCCCTTAATAGCTTTCCAATCCACATATTCTATATCAAATTCACTTAAGCTCATGACCCACTTAGCCATATGATCTAATAGATTGTCCTTAAAAAAATATGCTTGAGTGGATCAACCTTTCAAATGATATTAGTTTAATTATTCCACATATAGTGTCTAAGATTTGAGAGAAAAAGACGATTGTCAAACATGCCCACCCTACTAGTGTATAAATTAGCTCATATCCCACTAGGGTTATCTTAATATAGAATATCACTCTATATTTCCTAATATCATCATGTTGCACTAGGATATATAAATTAATGTTTCTAATGCACTGGAGATGTACAATATCAATGGTATACCTTGGACTGGTGGCGCACCAATATTAGTGTCCTTAGAAGGTTTCAACAAGGTTGTCAATTTTTCTTGATTTCTTGTCATAATGAGGAGGTAAGATCCTTCCTACTCGAGCACATTAGATAGGTTTTCACCCTAATATATCCTCTATTTTTACTACTTTTTTATTTGATAGTGTGGTAATTTGGTTTTGACCAGGGGAACTCTTTACATTTTTATTATTATTTTCATTTCTACAATTGAAGGATTTGACTATGTCCCCAAAGTATACTCCAACATCTAGTTCCATGACATATCCTTATTTATGATCTCCTTGGTGAATGTAGTCTCTTAGTCCCATGAACTTAGTGCTAACGTCATCATTTTCAAATAGATCCAAAATTGGTGGTCTTTTTTGGTTTTAATTAATTAAGTCAACATAAACTAGCATGATGTCATTGTTTTATGGCATGTATGTGTATGATAGTTCAATTATAATGAAAATGGAGGTATTAAGAAATAAATCATTAATATGTAATGAATCATCCTCAATGGTACCCTCTTTAGGAATATTAACAATAGTAGAAGTATCAATCACATTTTATATTTACCTTTAGATTTAGTGGTCTTATCGAGTGTTCCAAACCTAATTAATTTACATTTTGTAGCTTTCTTTAGAGAGATGGATATTTTGATTCCTTGTCCTTTGGGTCCCAAAACATCATGATATTCATAAAAAATTTGTTTGATTAGTGTATTTCCATTAGGATATTGATTAATTGGTACTAGGATAGGTTATTATTCTTCCCATAACCATTCATTGATGTCCTCTTCAACTATCTATGTATATAGTTCTCCCCAACATGAGAATATTGCCACATGAATAATTTATTATAACTAAAGAAACTTGTTCTTTGATTTGGGGTTTCCATAAGATTTAGGAGAAGGAGGAAGCTTTTTATGCAAAAGGATTTTTGGAAATCATATTCTATCTTGACCTTGGATTCAAGAAATTTTGTGTTGGATGATGAAGCAAGTGTAGATGGGTCTACATAACCTACCTCATTGGTAGGGATTTGGTATTCCTTTTTGAGTTTCTATTCTAGGTGTTTACAATATCATTATGTTTCAAGATATCCATGAATGGTAAAATTTGAAAGAAAGAAAATTAATAACGTGAATCCATGATCGACCTAAGAGGACATTATAAGTAGATAAAGGTCCAAGAATTGACATTTGACATCTCTTGTAACTAGACCAATTCAGATTGATAAAGTGACGACTACTTTAAATTTTCATTCCATCTAATCATAACCCTTGATGGTTAATTTCCAAATTTTTAAATTATACTTAAGGAATAGATATTTAGATCTTCTCCATCATCTAATAATACTAGTTTGACCATGTGTTTATGGATATATACTTCCATGTGTAATTTGTAGTTAAGATCTAGTATGGGTGGGAAGTATTTTTTGATAAAACTTAGATTGTTTTGTGAAGAAAGATGCCCTATCATAGCTTGGAATTATATGGAAATGGAAGATGCCTATGAAGTTTGATCCAAGATCTCTTTATTTTTGGGTGTATGGAGAATATTTAAGATGGATATTTATGCCGGTGTCTTCTTTGGGTGATCTAATAGATTGTACTTGGTAGATGGTTGAGAGATATAGGATGAATTCCCCTAGAGGGTCACCTTTCCTCATTTAGGGATAATTGAAAAAAAAAAATCTATTAGGGACGTAAATGGTATTTATATGTGTTTTATGGAAAATTATCTTCTGTGGACAAAAGTGAATCCCCTAGATCTAGTGGTTGACATAGAAATAACATAAACTATAATTGAGAATGTTTTCCTTAGAGAAATTTATAAGTGGAGGAAAGGCCTACCTGGAATCCAATGTTAGTCTTCCTCTTCTCTTAGCTTGTAGACGTTAGGTCCAACTCGAATTACTATAAATGGAACTTGCAAAGGCCTACCTGGAATCCAATGTTAGTCTTCCTCTTCTCTTAGCTTGTAGTCGTTAGGTCCAACTCGAATTACTATAAATGGAACTTGCAAGACAATCACAACAAACAAGGGAACTACAAGACATCCATAGCATAAACTAATATCTCTATTCAATGAGTCAAGTGGGCATTGAAATACATATGCATCAAATTGACACAAATCATACAAAAACAAAGATTCTTGTTTTAATTAAATGTAGGATAAGGTTACAACCCATTTTATAGTTCTTGAAAATGTAGGATCTCCCTCCAAACTTGTTCTTCCTTATACATAAGGCAAGCCTTCAAACACAACTCAAGGGTGGTAATGGATCCTTAGGTAAAAATCAGCAAAATTAGGGCATAGATAAGAGTCTCCAAAATCCAATCCAAACTCTATGGGAGGCGATGAATTTATAAGGTAAAAGTGGTAGTTTAGGATTTACTAATCTAGGCCTCAAATCCACAGATGGTGTAGGACAAGCTCTAGGGATAAGAGATAAAACATCAATAGGAGGATATGATAGGAAATCGAGATCTTAATAAATAGTGAATGGTTTAAACCACCTTAGAAGCTTTTGGAAGAAGAAGTTTCGTAATTTTTATTTTTATTTTTCCCAAATTTCTAGAACCATCACACTTGAAAAGTAGAGAAACATGTGTTGGTCAATTCAGGTGATTAGTTATGCAACATGTGACTATCACAAGTGGAATCAAAGGAAAGTTGTGCTAGGGCCAAAATTGAGAAACAATGCTTGAGGCTTTGCAAAGGGATAATGAAAAGGTGTCAAGGATGTTGATTGATCTAGTATCTAGGCCATTTGAATGAATGTGAAAAAATGACCTATAATAGATTACCCCTAAAGTACAAAGTCAAAAGAAATGGTTGAGGAATGAAGTGTTTTACCTTGTGGCAAGTCTAAATAAAGAAATGGTTGGTTGAGATCAACAACTATTACAATACATATTATCATCATGATATCATTTCTAAGGGAGGCATACCCATACGTAGTATATAAGCCAATATACATGTACAATGATTAAAGAAGTCTCATCCACAGATGACAAAGTGTGTACCCATGCTTTGATGACTATCTAAAGCATCATAGCCATCATACTTTTGTGATATTGTATGAATCCTAAAATCACAATACAGATGGATGAAAGTAGATCTCATATCTTCTACCTCACCTCTTGATAGTATGAGTCTAACCATGTGAATAAATGAGATGGAGTTGAACACGGTAGACACCATTTGATTATTGACCAATGATGTAAGTCATTAATAGATGCAGGAGAAACCATTGATAATGATAATATATCTCAAGGTACTATAGTATAATCTATGTGGTGTGAATGAATGAGTTGAGGTCAAAGACCAGACATAATATTTCAATTGAAGGCCAATGATGAGGACCCATCGTCAGAAGTGAGGAAACTTCGCATTGAGGTATGGAAGGTCTAAGGAATTGAAGGGAGTTTCTAAGTCAACTTCTTGGATAATGAGATGATGTAGATAGGAAGTGACTTGTTGTAGAAGGGCCTTGATGTATCCTGCATCAACAACATGAAACGAGTATCAATATTTGAGATATAATGATGTTGATGAAGAGCTGGTTTATGAGTGGTAGAAATGAAATAAGGTTTAAGGTATTGTAGTAGATTTAGGGTGAACTTTCTCTTGAAAATATCAGTGACACTAAATGGAGTTGGAAACATTGAACCAAAGAATCATGATGAAGGTGTAATCAAAAGTGAGGCAAGCGGATTCCCCAACCCAAAGCAATCAAGAAGATGAAGTGAAAGTGTCATATTCAAGAGTGACTCACTACCATTAATAGGTAAAGTTCCTTGTTTTCCCAATTTCCCAGCCATTTCTAGTGAGAGCTTCTTTATTTTTGACAACCTTAAGGAGGACAACATATGATTGACGTACAAGTTCATCCTTGAAATGAATCCTTTTGAGTATATTTAATGAACTCCAAGAATGAGTAGTTCCATCCCATCATGCTCAATGAGTCCAACATTGTTTAATGGTTTTATGAGTCCATTAAAGATGTAACTCGACTTCTTTTCCATGTTTAGAGAGTTTGAAAAAGAGGTGAAAAAGAAAACTCCAAGCTTTTGTTTTCGTAAAATAAGTCTCTTGAGTCTGAAAAGGCATAAAATGATATTCGGGAGAACCTTTTAGTCTTGTTTGAACTAAAGTGTTTTTCCTTTTGTAAATAGTCTATCCTAGTCCGAAAAAGGGTCAAACTTATATTGGGAAAAAATATTTTCATTTACTTTAATGAGTTCTAAAATATAAGTGTTTGGAAATCTTTTCATATTTCGGGAGTCTAAAAAGAGTTGAAAGAGGATTCCAAGGGGTTCCTTTTTTCTAGGTTTATAGAACCTATAAAAGTGATAAAAGTGTGCTCTCTCATCAAAATGACTTGTATTCAACTTAAAATTCACATTACATCCTCAAGTTAATTATTAACCTTCTCATAATACCAAAAAAGTATTAAAAATATATGACATATGGTAAAAATTAGGTCAAAATATTAAAAATATATTAAAATAATA
>APFE030711989.1:21540-38652 GCA_000404065.3 Pinus taeda
AATTAATTTGACCATAAATAGTGAAAAGTAAAAACATTTCTTTACCATTTTCATTTTACATCTTATGAGTGAGCTCTGAGCACATTTTACCCTCAAACATTAGTAAGTGATTGCAGCCAATCTGGTGGACCATTTCTAATCTCGTCAATTCGTGGTAGAAGATCTATCCTTTCTATCCTTCTTCAAGGTTTTTATTTTTCATTTGATGAATTTTCTTTAGGGTTTTCAATGCATTAGGGTCCAAAATTTCGCCCTAGTCCCATAACACCCTCTCTGTATCGAAATTTTCACTGGGTCTACTTGATATACACTAGGAAGAGTAGACCAGTGCACTTATCGAGAAGGCAAAGTCTACTGGGACACTTTGTCCACTAAAGGGAAGGTGTGATGGACATAGTTTGATTTTCTTTTTTATGATTTTGAGTTGGATTTCTCTAAAAGTTTTGCACAAGACCGAGTCTAAGTTTTTTTGTGGTTTTGTAGCTATTCACTAGAGACAAAATGGTTTTAATATGGAAATAAAGGGAATATGAATCTCAATATTTGGAAGTTACAAATGACCCAATAGAAATACGACCCTTATAGAATTGTGGGCTCCTTAATTTCTTCTGGATTCTAGGCATGAGAGCCCAACTTGACTTACTGGAAAGTTTGGTTAGGGTATGGGAATTAGGGATAGTTTTTCAAGAATGGAGCACATACTGTCATAATGGAGGTGGAGGATATCTATTTCTTAATAAGGTTAGCCTAGAGAGGAACTTTAGGCCAAAAAGTTTGGGTTTGGAGATAAATGATGATATCTCCATACCAAGGGTTAGAAGAATCAATTAGAAACAATCTTTTATGTAGAATAGAATCATCAATGGTCAATTATGATTCGGACAAGGGAAGGTCACAAATCATTTCAACAAAGACTAGAGATTTCTTCAATTTGGACTTGATGAATTCCAAATAAAAATCTTGAAGGATGAAAATCCATTTGGAGTAATTTCCCCCCAGTAATTGACGTGACAAAATGTAAGTCATTTTGTTGCAATCAGAAACTATAGTAGTGTTTTGAAGCAATATGTAGTGGTGAAACCTTTAGATAGCTCAGACAACTGCCAAAGTTAACTGCTCTACCTTTGAATACTGGCTTCAACGTTGGTCCAGTTTTAGCTAAAGTAATAGGTATGGTTTTTGTATCATATATCATGTTCTTGCACCAAAACCATTACGATTGTGGTAACTACCACAACTAAAGAGAGGAAATAGTCTTTGTGATAGTCAGGGGGATAAAGAAAAGATGCTCTAGTTAATACACATTTCAAAGCATCAAAATTTTTTTGAGTAGTGTGATCCCAATGGAAGGGAACCCATTTTTTCAATAGGTGAGTAAATCCTTTCATAAGTTTTGCTTAGTTAGGGACAAATCTGCATAGTAGGGTTCAGATAGTTGTCCTTCAGATAAGCTCGATTGATATCCCTATAATCAACACATAATATAGTTATACCCTGATTCTTCATAATGAGAATGATATTCAAAACCCAATCAGCAAGAGGAACAAGATAGATAAAACCAACATGAAAAATCTTTTCAACTTCTACTTTTATGGTAGCAACTTTCTTCAAGTGAACCAGACATAAACGTTGATGAACATGCTTAGCATCTGGATAACTTTTAATCTCATGTACAACAATAATTGGATCTATGCCTAGCATCTCTTTGTATGTCCATCTGAAAATGTTGCGGAATTATTGAAAGAGGTCCTTATAAATATTGATCTCATTAGGAGAACAAGATGCACCAATGTGCACATTTTCAGCAACTTAAGGTTTGATAGAAATATTGAGGGGTAGAGTCTCCTCAACATTGGATAAATTATTCCAGGAAATAACCTTGTGAACAAAGATATAACCCCAAAAAGTCTCACTAACATTGGGTGAATAATAATCTTCAATATTATTCTCAAAAATTTCAATTAATGAGGACCAATAATGATGATCGTCCCATGGAGATTCATTTGTCATCATGATCTCCATAATACTCTCATTGGTAGAATATGTACCATTGAAACGGAAAAAACCTAAATCTTGCATATGATCAACCCAACTTACTAAGGTATCAATATTAATATTTGTCGAATAGGCCAAGTAAAGGCTTCATTTTCTAGCTCAATAGGACTAAGAGACATATGGTCGCTAAAAAGTTCAATATTAGAGTTTTCAGGTACTATCTAGGGACCAATTTGAATAGTAGAAGAAGAAATCATATTAATAGAGGCAACCAGATATGGAATGACAGGAGGAGTGAGTGTAAAAGTAACCATTAAGGATTAATATTTAATTAATCATATCCTGAGATGTTGATAAGGTTGTAGAGATTCAACTATAAGTGGAATACCCCCAGTGACTTGAGAATCTGTGGAAAAGAAAGAAAGTTCAATTTATTGCTATGATGCACCCTAGGTGAGGGAAAGAAATCATCCTAAAATAAGTTGAAACCATTGCTACCATGACAAAAACCCATGTTCGTCCCACCAAGATATTGTAATATAAAGGTATGTTGATGAATTCAACCTCTACTAAGACGTTTTTGCTAGCTAATTCTACTTGTAATGAATTATGGATATTGTAAGTTTTAAATCCTCTCCCATCAAAATATTTGAGGGTGGTTGATCATTGATTAAGTTATGGACAACCAATGGCTTTCTAGCATGAAAGTGACATGATGCAAGTTGAAGCACCTTCATATACAATTATGCAATGAATTCAAACGAAAATTGAATCATGAAAGCTAGATGCGGTGGGAGTTTTGGAGTATGGTTCTCATAGTTAAATACCACAATATTCAAATACAAAGGGTCTACTCCTTGGATTGATGCTAGTAAAGACTTTCTTTTGGATGGAAAACTATGTAGCACATTGACTGTTGACATAACTGAAGGATTTTGAGCTAAATCCTCAATTAGGTTGTAATTTTGTGCATCTTGTGCCCGAGGATTGAATGTTGAATTATGAATCATCCATTTAGGTAGTTAGATAGCCAATTAAACAACTATCTTCTCTAATTTCTTTATCTGGAGAGGACCAGAAGAAGGTTGAGTAGATTTAGAAGGTTGATCATCAAAATTTCCGTTTGATGTATTTATATTTCCATAATACTTATTCCTTGTAACCACCATGAAACCATTCTTAGTGTTAACAATAGATAACAACATTACCTGGGAAGAGTAAGATGGATTTTGAGAAACTGTATTTGTCTCTTGGTTTGGAAAGGGGTCTATCAAAATGATAGGGGTAGTAGATGAGGATTTCAAAAATCTATTGATCTCTGCAAGATGTGGAGTGTCCTTCGTGAAATGTTCATCATTATAGATAACACATGGATAATGAGGCTTTTGTTTTTCGTCAGGAGACTGATTCTTCTACTTTTCCAATGGAGGGTTATCTTGCTTATTCTTTCCTTTACCCTTTTTCTTATTTCTAGGTTTCTGATATTTGCGTTTATCAGATTTAATAGTGTTTATCTTAGAAGCACTCATAGGAGTAGGATGGGAAGGGTTTTGATTAGTCATAGCGAGCGTAAATTTTAAATTAGATGGATTAGAATATTTTCTCACCGATTGTTGGCCAATGGAACCAATCATGCCATCAGTAGTGTGTGATATCTTCGAAGGGAGAGAAGGTGGAATAGTATAGGGTCTCAGAACATTGGGTATCCTATCATACAGTGTGCCAAATTGAGTATAGACCCAATCAAAATTTTATATGAGAAATTACTCTCTTCAGTAATGACTCTGACTTTGGAAATGTCTTACATTATAGATGGCAAGAGATATTTGGCAAGCTACTCAACCAGTAACAGATCGGGAATGGAAGTTTTGACCAATCAACGTCGGTGCCTCCACTCATGGATATGATCATATATGTGAGTGAAATCTAATTGTTTCGAGGAGGTCAAAAGATCAGTTCCAGTTTCATAATGGATGGGTAATTTGAAATGGTTTAGAAATGTTGTTGTCAAGGCATTTACACTAGTAGTATAGGGACGTAACAAAAGTTGTTAAAAGAAGCTCATAGAAATTAAAATTACCCCTTAGATTTCATAACAGTAAGAGTTCTCTAAAAAATATGCAAATGGATGGAATCGTCATTCAAGGAGTTGGATGAGCACCATAAATTATAGGTCATAACATGAGTTGATGAATCTTGTCAAGGAGTTCCATTGAATTTTGGAATGTCTCTCAAAAATTTATGAGAAATATCTGACCACCAAGGAGAATGAAAAATAGGATCATTCATGAGCTGAGATAAATTTGGTAACTCAAATGTTACAACAAATAGTAACCTTCTATTAAATTCCATTTGGGAGGGTTGACCTTGTGAATAAATATTAACCTATGATAGAGGGTATCATGGGTATGACGGGATTGGTTGAGCAACATGTATTTGCATTCCAAGATAAGGAAAAACTTTATAACCAAGGTAACCATGACCAGGTTTCCCATTTCCACGAAAACCTTGATAAGGATGGAATGGTTGAGTTTGGATCTACTGGCCTTAATAAGGCCTTTGCAGAATGGTATACTTACCAACAGGTATTTGTGGAATGCCTTGGAATGGTTTCCCAAATGGATTCTACATCATTCCAACATTGGGTTGATTGGTTCGTTCCTCTATCATGCCATGTACATTTTTGTTTACTTGCATCTGAGGCATAGACTAACCAAGAGGTGGAGTTTGTAATTCTTCTTGAAGATGTTGGGTAGATGGAATTTGATAAATCCTAGATATTGTTGGAGTAGGTTATATTTGAGATACAACCTAAGCAAGTTGAATCACTAGAGGCATAACTTGCGAATATTGAAGCATACATTAGATAGATTAAAAAGTATGAACCCGAGGTGTATCCAAAATAGGTTAAGAATTCAATATTTGATTTAAAACAAAACCAGGTTGAATAGGAAACATAGGATGCCAGGGATTAACAACCATTCCTGGAAATGGAGAACATGTAGGAAGAGGAATTGAATAAGATGAAGCACCAACTTGTAGTGTTTGATCAACATAAGGGAAGATTTCAACAACATGTTGCCCTGTGCTAAAGGATATGGAGTGTATGGAGGCAAGTTCCCTCCTAAGGGAGGGTACCTAGTATAGGATGGAGTAGGTTGCTGTAAATGTCCCAATCCACTAAGAAATGCACCATATTACTGCTCCAAAGGAGACTGAGGCGTAACAACTAGAATAGATATTGTGGTGCTCATGAAAGAAAGACCATATAATATTCCTGATGAAGATGATAAGGGAGAAGTCCATGGACTATTAGACACACCAGAAAAGGTTCCAAACAATGATTAGTATCTAGGTGGTACTGATGGACCACAATAAAAGTGGTTTTCTGGCTAAGTCACAAAAATATAAGAGGCTTCAACTTTAGTTGGCTCACTCATAATAGAAGACACGGGTTGAGAGACTGTCGTTGACTTTGCCATGGTTTAACTTCTCAAAAGAGTTTTCTGAGGGATGTTCAAACATGAATTAAAATGAGGAGTATGATAGGAAGGAGTCTTTGTTTGAACAAGAGGAGTAAGAAAATGACGATATTGATAAAGAGGAGTCACTCTCAAATGGAGAGGATTTGAAGGTCAAGAGTCTTCTTCAGTAATTTCCTCAATACTAAAAAGTATAGGTAGAAATTGTTCTTTGTTAGGCCTGAAATGTACAACTTATGGCTGGAAAAAGGTAGAGGAAGAGAAAAATAAATTCCTGAAGTAGTTGGTTGAGTTATCTAAGGTTCCTTAGGTTGTATGAACTTAGGTTGTAAAGTCTTTGCATCCTAAAATTCAGGTTCAATGACCTCAAAATCTAATGTTTCAGGGGCTTTATGGATCACTACATCAGACTCACTAGCTATTAAGTATGTAATTTCAGATTTAGTACTTATGGGAAGTGATGATTTAGGTTGGTTAATTTTGGATGTAGTGGTAGAAAGGGTAGCTTCGTTAGTACTAGTTTTGGTAGTTTGTGTTTTCTTATTCTTACGATGACTGGGTGTTTCCTCTAAAGGTAAAGGAGGTAATATTTCCATTCTACAGGAACAAAAAGGTTGTTTAGCATTTTCTTCCTTTTAAAAATTAACAACACAAATAAAAAAAATTAGGGGTAACTAGGGAAAAGGGTTTACCAAGTAAATGTGAACAAAGGAATACCATTTCGAGTACATGCAAGAAATCTCCCCGAATGTTGTGTTCAACATATCAACTAAGCAAGGTGGTCAACTCGGTTACCTATGGAGGAATAACAACATATAGAGGACTTACAAAATATACTCGGAGGTATATGGAAGTGAAGTTCATGGTAGTGTTGTCTAATGTGTCCTGTATGATAGGATGAATTCCAATATACTTTCCATATGGGGAATTCCATTCAATATACCCAAAGGTACGTGGAGAATGATCCAATATTCTCACGTACATGGAATATCGACTACCCACATAATGTAGCATAAAAAAATAATCAAATCTCCTACGTTTAATGATTTCAAAACACGTCTCTTACCTAGACCTCTTTCTGTGTTGTTAATGTTACAAATGATCCTTAGGTTAATTGAGAAAATGTTTAAAGTTTATCTTCAATTAAGTTTCAATTCCAAGGCTTGTGGTACAAATTCACCTGAAATTCCTAGGATGAAACTAACATGATGAAAATAACCCTTTCATTTCAATGAAAATATTTCTACGAGAAGGACAAAACAAACTATAATGCAACAGTCAAATATGAAACAAATGAAAACTTCCCAATCAGATCTTTCAATATACTATTCCAATGCAATCCAAAAAACCATATATGTAATGAAGAAAAGGATATTTTTCTTTTCTTTTCTTTTCAATTTCCAAATATAATGAAAATGAAAATGAATCTAGATCATTAACCAAAAGAATTCACAAAGACTGCAACTGTAATATGAAAATTATTTTCAATAAATTAGAAATTAGGATAAGTCCTTACAAACCCTAATTGACAAGAAGGATGAAAAATCAAACAAATCCTCATCAAAAGGTAATAAACACAAATGTAAACACACTGATGGATTTTACAAAGACAATGATTGTTACAGAGGCTCGAACAAATTTAGTGGACAAAATCAAAACTGAGAGAAAGGCATAGAAATGCAATTTTTTCATCCTACATGCACCATTGTAGGCTAGAGATACATAACTCTGTGATGCAACACACTTACAGAGAGAGACAGGGTCGTTGTGTCTCTCTATCTAAGAACATAAAGTGAGTTGTGGCTACTTTTGTTCAAAAAGTGAAACAAAAACCATACCAAGATCAGACTAATGCTTTTCCATCACTAATTACTCTATAAACTAATCAATTTAAGTTGGATTGAAATGTCTGAAATGGATAAACTAAGGAAGCCATTAAAGTAAAATCCCATTCCCCAGCATGGTCACCAAATTATTTTATGGAAAATCCTCTTCTATAGACAAAATTGAATCCCCTAGATCTAGTTCCTGATATAGAAACAACAGAAACCAAAAAGGGCAATGTTTTCCAAAGATAAATTAATAAATGGAGGAAAGGAATACCTGGAATCCAACACTAATCTTCCTCTTTACTTGGCTTGTAGATTTTAGGTCCAAATCCAATTACTATAAATGAAAATTATGAGACAATCACAACAAATAAGAGAACTACAAGACATCCATAACATAAACTAATATATCTATTCAATGAGTCAAGTTGTAATTGAAATACATATGCGTTGAATAAACACAAAGTATAGGAAAACAAAGTTTCTTGTATTAATGAAATGTAGGAGAATATTACAACCCTTTTTATAGTACTTGACAATGTAGAATCTCCCACCAAACATGTCCTTCCTGAGCTAGAAGGAAAGCCTTAAATCACAACTCAAGGTTGATAATGGATCGTTAGGTAAAAAGCAACAGCATTAGGTCATAATTAAGAGTCTCCAAATGCCAACCTAGACTCTATGGGAGGCAGAGAATATATAGGGTAAAAGTGGTAGTTGAGGATTTACCAATCTAGGCTTGAGAGCCACATACGAAGGATGAAAAGATATAGGGATAAAATACAAAACCTCTAGAGTATGATAAGATAGGAATTCGAGAGCTTAATCAATATTAAATGGTTAAAACCACCTTAGAAGATTCTAGAAGAAGAAATTTATAAATACATTTTATTTTTCTTGAAATTCTAGAACCATCACGCATTCAAAGTAGAGAAACATGCATTAGCCAATTAAGGTTATCAATTATGCAACATGTGACCATTGTAGGTGGACTCAAAGGTAGGGTGTGCAGTGGCCAAAAATCAATTTTTAAGTTGATAAACCTAGAATTCAAGGATTTTTTGGCGAATCAATGCTTGAGGCTTTACAAAGGGATAATGACAAGGTGTCAAGGATGTTGATCATCTAGAGTCTAGGCCATTTGAATCAATGTGAGAAAGTAACCTGTAATAATATGATATTCAAATTCTGTAACTCATCATACAATGGAATCATAGGAAAAGCTCATAGCATTATATCTCTTTGTCTTCAACTATCCATTCTTCTTCTTATGATTAGTGATTATATTTGTATAGAATTTTAAATTGTTCTTTGATGTTTAGACTTATCTATGTTAGCCTCACCCTTATCAATCAAGTTTTGGATGACGTTTTGAGTTTCAATCAATTAGGTATTTTGTTTCCTTTGACTCGATGGTAATCACAATATTTATTGTCTTTATACCAACATGGTATAAACTATGGTTCATTGTGTTTTCTTAGTTCTAATAGCTAAATTAAGTTTGTTTGTATCATTTTATTAAGTGCTATTTCAATAGGCCCACATACGTGAGTATATTTTCACTGAGTTATGTGTACTCCTCTTGAGATGTTAGTATTTTGATGAGTTTGTCCTTGTGATGGAACTTGGATGTTTTGAATAGACTTATGTCTAGAACTCCATTCTTAACTATTTTTTTTATTCTTATCCCAAACACATGGTTTGTCATTATTATTTTATGGTTGGTATTTTTTTTCTTTACAAATTTCGACTAGGCCCTTAGAAATAAGAGACTTGTCTATGGTGATACCATTTTCAATGATTTCATTAAATTTGAGCATATTGCACTTGTAAATGAAATTCCATTCCTTTGTTTAAGTTTTGTACAAATATTGAGAATAATTTTTTTCTAGAATAGGGTATGTTAATTTGGTAGCCATGTTTCTCCATCTCTTAAGGAAGGAAATGAAAAATTCTCCATGGTTTTGTCTATTATTACAAATATTAGTCATGGAAATTTTGTGTTCAATGTTGTATGAAAAGTGACCAATGAATTTTTCTGCAAGTTCTTGAAATGTTTTGATGTCATGCAAAAGGTGGGAAAGGAATTCAATGTCTTATCATCCTAAAGATCCAGGGAAAAAGCACATCAAATAAGTGTCATTTTAGGGATATGTGTAGACATGAAATACATAATTCTTCGATATGTTCTCTTGGGTCACATCTTCCTTTATATTTGATGAATATTTTTTATTTCAAAGATATTGGGGAAGGGAACCATATGAGGACACATTTCCTCAAGTGTGTAACTATTTTTTGGATTTCAATTCAACGTATTAGAAAATTGTTTCTGAATGATCTAACGGATCAAAATAATGCTCAAAATTCAAAGTGTGTGACAAAGATCGAAACCTGAATGAATGGATAAATCTTGGTGATATGAACCCAACATAATTCATTTTAATCAAAATGGATATTGTATGCCCCTGATATCGTGTTCTGATCGAATTTGGAAAAGATTAAAATTTTTAGAATTTGGGTTGTTGGTATATCCAATCAGTAGTTCATATGTTGATTGGGCATATGACTATGATTGGCTGAGTATTTGGTGGACTAGTCATTGACTGCCACTTGTCTTGTTTTGATTGTTTGTGGAAATTTGAATTTTTTATTGGTTAAGGAGTTTTTTGATGTGGCCCAATGAGGGAGTGCCACGTGATCCAATCGATGGATACCACGTGGCCTCCACTCATTCATGATTATTTTTTTTTGAGGCCAAACTGCCTCTACAAGGTTTGAAACTGTGACTTGGCAGCACACACTAAAGTCTCATTCCACCACGACACCATGTTCCTTGTTTAAACATGGTTGAAATGTTCTATTTAAAGTTGACATGATGCATGTTGAATTTAATTATGAAAGGGGTTATTGCTCCATGATCTTATTCCCGATTGAGATCATCAGATAGAAAAAGGGAATGGCTAAGACAATCTAATATCAATCCCCAATCCAGATGGGCATGCATCCATCTTCAATGTAATTTCTAATGCTACAAAGTATGAGCAAGTACCTTTCCTCCTCATAGGTTGGTGAAGGTTTTTGGGCCTAATGCAGAATCCTTATGCTCCAATCAAGTGATCTATTTCATCCACTCCTGATCCAAAGCCTGCACACAAACACAACCAAACAAAGATGAAAAGTGATCTTTTGCATAAGATCATCAACTCAAAACATCTAGAAATCACACATATAAATTACTGCAAGATTGATATAAGGGGAAGGAACGTAGATTTGTATTAACCATATAAATGGAATTACAACAAATGTATACCTTCACCAAATAAGATCCTCTCCTCCAACTTGTAGTATGGTCTACTTTCCAAAGATAGCGAAGCTCTCATGCTATAGTTTGGATACTCTTCCCCTACCCCCTTTCCTCTTGGTGACATTATAAAAGCTCATTTTATCCTCTAGGATAATGTATCTAGACACCTAGTGGATTGAGAAGTTAAGAAACTTCTACAATAATAGACCCCTAGACAACTCATACACAAGTGGGTCAAGTTGATCTCCTTGGGAATGACAAACTCTAGAAACCTTTTTCACAATTATGAGCTTTTTCTCAATTATCTCAATTATGAAATAATTATTATCCCATAATTATAATATTTTGGAAAATTAATTATAAGAAATAACTCAATCATGTAATTCCACCCTTTTACCATGGGATAAATCTCACATAAGTAAACGAAAAGGTGAAAAGGGATGCATTTAAGCCAAACCACTAAGGTAAGTTGATATTGGGTTTCTCGCACTATAATGGAGTGACAAATAGGGTTATAACAATGTGCATATGAGGAAGGGGGTTAGGCTAAGCCCTGGCCCCTAGCCACCCTAGTGCCACGAGACCGCAGGCAGGGGGCCAAACACTAGGCCTTAGCCCAGCCCATAGCTAGAGTCACAAAATAACCTAACAGTCCCCAGTAGCAAAGAACTAAGTGTGCAAGATTTAGAGGGGGTTATCCCTGGCATCATATGACTCATCATAAAACCATGGGTGTGGTAATGAAGAGGGGCCAGACCCAAGGCCATATGGATGCCATATAACCAGGAGCATGTACAGGAAAGGGAGCCAGTCCCTAGGGGGATAACTTGAGGTCATAGGGTGACCATGCAACCAGGAGCATGCACCAAGCTGAGGGCTTAGATCCATTAGCCCTTGACTTGGAATCTTCGACACCCAACACAGTCGCATGGTGCCACATGATCACAAAATTCAGAATTGGGGGCTTAATGACAAAGTTATCCATCCTACAATTTCATCCACCGAGTGAGAATTTAGGCCAGGTTTGCATGTCGTTTGTGCATTTGGGGTGCTAAAACCAGGTTTAGGACGAATTGAAGGATGGTTAGTCAAAAATTTTGGAGAATGGAAGAAACAATCATAACTTACTCAATTTTTTTCCAAATGAGGAGCAGAAAGAACCAAAATGGGGGTTTTTGATAGTGTTGGATCCATTGGAGACATCAATTCTAATATTTGATCTTTGTAAAGCATGTAAACACACTTTTTAGTATTTTTAATGAAAGTGGCCCAACATTGGAAGTTGGACCAGGAGATGTAGCCCAAAAGAGGGGTGAAATCCTTTATCATGATTTGCATTATGTGTTTCAGATATGCTTATTTTTCTCTGTTTGGCTGTAAAATTTGGTTAAAATTTACTTGTTTATGTGTTTAGTAAATTGATCACCTATTGAAAACACATAGATATTTAACTTGAAAATTGTTAAAAATCTTTAAGTTTACACATACTGATTACTGAATATCATGAATTTGTTGGATCAAGTCATTATTTGGCAGAGCAATGTTATCTAGTGATTTCATGTTTATTTTGTTAATGGGTTGTTGTTGATACTTGATGGTGTAAGATTTTTTTTGTCATTAGTTGGTGTTGAATGGGTTATATGTGTTATTGTTGGGTGTGGTATGTGTGTATATGCCATAGTCAAAGGGGTTTGTTTGTTGGTAGGTGGTGCTAAAGTCAGTATGGTGTTAGTATTAGAAGTGAGACCGTGTTATTTTTTGTACATGTTGAAGTTCTTTGTGTTAGGCGATGTGGATGCATATGTGTTGTATGATGTGGACATGGGAATGGAGGTGTCATGTTTGAAGTATTTAGTGGTATGGATGTGGTTTTTATGTTAGGTATTTGCATGCTTTATATAATATATGTGTTAGGATTTGTGGATGTTAATATGTTCAAGATGTTTGGGTTTAATAATTTTAAGAATGATTGCAAGCAAGATGGTATGTAGTTTGAAGTGTAGGTGTTGTTAGTTTGTGTTAGTCTTGAGGTGGATTTGTGTGACATAGTCATGGATAAAAAATAGGTTTTCATGTTTAAAGTGTTGGGTTAGAAAATATAGCAGGAAAAGCTCAATTTGACTTCAGCCTTAGTTAAATTTGATTAAATCAAATTTCCACATTAACAGGACAACTTCAATGAAGTTAACTAGTGTGGCATGGCTCTTATCACTCAGTTAGCTTAGAAAAATCAAGTTAGTGGACTTGGAGTTTAGTCATCCATGTGTGGTTGCTATATTTTAGCAAGCTAGTTCAATTATTTTTAGTTTTACTCAATTAACTGAACTCTAACTATTTATAGAGTATGTTGAAGGTTAGTCGTACAGTGGGACAACAGTCTAACTCAGAGGTTTGTCAGTTAATTGATCAATCAGCCCAAAATAACTCATGCATGTATGTAATTCAAATTTATCAGTTGAAGTGGAGGAGACAAGGCTAGTGTAACATGATTTGTATACTAGTCGAGTGTAAAGTTGTTGCAGGCAACCAAGAGATTAATTCCTTGGGAATTGCACAAGGAAATAAGGGCTTCCTTATTGTTTAGGAGCTCTAATATGCTCACATTTGTGCAAGGAAATGTGAGGCTGGAGGAGGCATAAATTGGATAAGTGTTGGCTAGAGGCTCTCATTCAAAAGAGAGAACAATGTTTCTTTTGTAGGTTGTGTTGATAGCTAGAGCTAGAAATTGTAATAGATTCTCTATTCAAATGAATAATGCAAAGAGGATTCAAGGAATTTTCCCAATTGGGTTCCGCTAGAAATCACTATGTACTTGTGGCTTTTCTTGTTGCATGTCTATGCATGTTGTTCTAAATTGTTCTTTCCATTCCGCATATCAATAGAGTAGAATTCATGTCTCTTGTTTTCAGTTCGAAATCTTGAGAATTTACAATTTCTATCAAGTTTCTATAGTGACTAAAAATGTTCATGGAGCTTATGTTTGTTTATGCTAGGACCAAATTTTTTTGAGTTTGAACCTTGAAATAGTGGATTAATCATTGTCCTCATAAATCAGGGATCATGAATATCTACTATGGGTTTTATTGAATATATCATTGAATAATTTTTTGTAATGGGTGTATGAACCTGGGAGAAGTTAGGTGCTTCTATATATTATGTGGTGTTTGTGATGTGATCCTTCAAGATGATAGTTATGAAATCACTAGGAAGTTTGTTACCTTGTTGTGCTACTAAGAGGACATATCTATCTAGATATAAACGTATAAATATATGAATATTTTTCATAATATATTGTTTTTTTTAAGCTAGGAGTTCCTCGTGTGTGAAATCTATTGTTTTGAGTATTGTTATTATCATTGTCGTTAGTCTCCTCAAAGGAGGATCTCCATGTATCATATATACTTGGCTTAAGGCATGGAAAGAATCCCTAGCCTCTTGTTGACTAACATCAAATAATTGTCGGTTTGTATCCATTTTTTTCTTTTGATACATCATATTAGGCATCAAGATCATGCGATAAAGTAAGTGTCCTAAAAAGATACTAACTGATGTTTATGTTATTTTTGGGTTCTTCTAGCTTGTTTTTGGATTTTGGAATTTTTTTTGTTTGTTTGGATTTTCTAACTAGATGATAAATTTGAATTTGCATTTGGAATTCATTCAATTTGGATACTAATGGATGGGAAAAACTAAAAGAGGAGAATGTTGTTGGGTGTAATACATGGTGGTGGACCAACATTTAATGTCAATTTGGGGTTCGTGGACTTCAAGGCACAACACTGGAAATGCCAAAGAAGGACTTAAGAGACCTGCAAAAAAGGACCCTACTATGTCCTACAAACAACATTTATTACCCATGTTGATCCTGCATTCAAAGGAATTCGTTAAAAATGAAACCATAGAGACGAATCCTAAAGCCTAACAACATTGGAATCAAATCCTAATTATTAACAACTAGAAGAAAATACAAATGTGAAAGAAGGACTTAAGAGACCTACAATAAAAACCCTACTATGTCCTACAAACAACATTTATTACCCACTTCAATCCTGCAATCAAAGGAATTCGTTAAAAATGAAACCATAGGCATGAATCCTAAAACCTAACAACATTGGAAACAAATCCTAATTATTGAAAACTAGGAAGCAAACCCTAATTATTGACAACTTAGAAAAGCCAACCCTAACGACTAATTAAATGGAAACATGAGCAATGACTAATCATATGTAAACATTGTCTTATCAAGTAAATCCTAAATAATTTAAGTTATATTAATGCCAAATAGGAATATCAACTCAAAAACCTCCATTCCAGTTCTTTCACTAAATTATATTTGCATTCCATTTTATGTGCAAGCAAAAGATCATAATCACTCCATTGTGAATATAAACAAAAAATGTGACTAGAATCTGCCTTCAAATAAATCCAAATAGATCAACTAAATAGACAATTGTTGTGTGAAAATCAAGTGTATTAATCAAAGAAATAACTATTGTGTGCATAAGTAAAACCCACGTTACTCAAGCTACTATTTTTCATCAACTTGAAAACACGACTCGATGAGTGATTCTCTTCAAACCAAACTTGAGAAATTAAAATTTACAGTGAAAACATTCTTACAAAATAAATGTTGAAAGTAAAAAACAATAAGAATTTACAAAACAAACTATAAATAATAGTCTACTCTTTCAATACCTGTTACCACACTCAGCGTATGTCACAAGTGCAGGATCTAGCATATGTCGACCACTCCCCAAATATTCAAGTGCATGGTTATGTCATCCATAGTAACCAAAGATAATAATAATTAATGAATAAAATTGTTGGGTCCCTATAATACTAGTGATTACCCCATTACTATGGTAGTTGTACCCCTTATTAATATTGTTGTGCCCCTATTGCCCCCATATTGTTATTATTGTGCCCCATAGAATCCCTCTATTGTTACTTTTGTGGCTTTATATTATTATTATAGGTCGGTTGGGTTATATTGTGACTCCTTAGACTCCTATATATGAAAGGAGCTTTGTCATTTGTATCATCCAAGAATTGTTCATCATTAGTAATGTAAAGAGGTTGCCCCCTCGAAGAGGCTGAATTCTAAGGCGTTGATCTATCTTTTCTATCTTTTCTTGACCTGGTTTCATAACATTTGGTATCAGAGCTTTGGATTCTAGGGTTTTTCTGCTCCAAACAGGTCATCATGGCATTTTCGCTATAAATTTGTTTTTGTGATATTTCAGAAGTCGAAAAAAAAACCCATTTACGAAGCCATCGTGCTGAATCTTGGTTCTGAATTTCTAAGCATTTTGCGCTATATTTTCGGAGATATGATCTTCGGAAGTTGGTCCTTTTGCAAAATCCTGAATTACAATCAAAACAAGTGACCTGGGGAAAAGCATCATAACTTTCTCTCTAAGCATCAGATTGAAATTTCGTAAGATGGTACAGAAAGAGGATGGACAGTAGTTTCTTGGATATATTTTTCATAGGAAAAGGTCAAAATAGTGACACGTGGCACTTCATACAAGTTTTCTCTTCTGAAAAGGTCTATAATTAGGTCATTGTGGGAGATTTGGCATAACTCTTCATTGGAGAATCCAATTGGGGTCAGACTGGTGGAATTGGAAAGAGGACATAGAGGGATACCACAAGTCACAATTTCAGAACTGGATGTTTTGAAAGTACAGAGATACATCAGAGGCAATATTGAGCTCCTACAAAGAAAAAAACGGTGTGTAGATTTTTTAAATTTTTGCTTACGATTGGTTTGAAAATTTATTTTGAAGGAATTCAAAGGGCTATAAAGCATTATTATTGGTAACTGATACCTAGAGGAAAGAAAATACAAACACCTAGTAAGGAACCTGAAAGCTCTAGCATGACTCATGAAGAAGAGGAAGAAATGCTACATGATATATCAAAATTACAAGAACAAGTGCAAACAATGTCTGCCTCACAAAAGCTAACATAAGCTAAGATAAATGGCATGGAATCTCAGATAAAGGGCATGGAAGCTAAGATGGATGATTGGAAGATAGATTTTAAGACAAACATGGACGATTTGAAGACAGACATGGACGAATTGAAGATAAATATGAATAAGTTGCTACAAGAAATGGTCACTAAGGGTGAAAGAGTAGTAAAGGAAACTCATGATGAGAAAAAAAGAAATGTTAATCATGATTCCATAGACTCTAATGTGGAATCCAATACCCATCATATTCCAAAAATCGATATGAGGAGGCTTGATGGCAAGGATCCCGCAACATGGATATTACAAATGAAGCAATTTTTCAATCTCAATAATGTGCAAAACACACAAAAGGTACGTATGGCAACTTTATATTTGGAACCAAATAAGTTTTTATGGTATCAATGGCTTTTCTCTCATAAACAATTTATCACTTGGGCAATTTTTACAGAATAATTGATGGCACATTATGAGGATACAAAAAGCAACACTTTTTTTAGCCAATTGATAAGTCTCAAACAAAAGGGT
>APFE030711989.1:41782-72011 GCA_000404065.3 Pinus taeda
TTCCCCCTCGAAGAGGCTGAATTCTAAGGCGTTGATCTATCTTTTCTATCTTTTCTTGAGCTCGTTTCATAACAAAAATGGCCAAATCAAGCTAAGTAAACATGTCAAGTAACACTTTGGCTAACCAATTTCAAACAACTAGGGTAATTGAGATTATAACAGACTTTCAATTGGATGAATAACACAAATCAGACTGTCAACTCTTTCCAAAAGTTTGAAAGTAGTTTTGTTTAATTTATAAACCCTCATCTAAGTAGTAGAGTTTCTCGGGCTTGTATGGCAATAAAGGGTCAAAGATATTAAGTAAACATCCTGCTTTAATATTTTCAAAGTTCTCCAACATTGACCAAAAAGGTGTCCAAAGTCTACACTACCCTCATCAATGGTTCTAGGTCTTCTCTGTTTTTTTTTAATAATGAGGGTTTATTGTTATCAATGAGCTTCAAGTGACTACAAACCCAATTTTAGAGTTGTCAACTCATTAAAAATCCTAGAGGTCACCAAAGCTTCCAAAGATCTTACACTGCATGTTTTTATATTGACAAACGAAGGAAAATAGAAACATTTTCAATTTCCAACGATGATGAAAGAGTCCTAGACTTTGATTTATTGAAATATACTTCCTAAAATATGAAATCTCTGGTCAAATAAACATCCCAAAGAAATAAATATTATAATAAGAAATCCCAAATAAGCTATACATATACAAATAAAGTGTCACTACATCATAAGAGTTCCCTTTGATCACATAATGAAAATAAGTACAATATCTTAGAAGAATATCTCACTCTTCAATCTTAATCTTTTTATATCCATGTAAAAAACATATATATAAAGAACTTCTTACTCTTAATCCTACCAGATATCTTTAATAATCAACCATAGATGAAAATTTCAAGCATGCATATCTATTATATAATATATATATATAAAAGATAGGATTTCACAAATTTATAAAACCAATGGAGAAATATTACTATAAGCACACTCCTATTGTATTAAAAAGCACACTAAAAAGGAAATCTATAATCATGATCAAAACACACAACTAGAGGGATGTCAAGCCAGTTTGTTGGGCCCTCACTAGTTCAACCCACACCCTCATTTTAAAAACTTAAAATACAGAACTAAGTGATCATTCAATACAAAACAAATATGAAGTGGAACCTGTCATTAGGATTCTTGTATTAAAAATCATTTAGTCTTTTACATCTGAGGTCATATGCTATAAGCTCCCAAAACAACAATATCAAACTATGTTAATAAATTTTCTAAGTCCTTTGAAGCCTAATTTATACATAAAAGCCATTGGAACTTAATTCCCAACTCAGAAAATAAATTTACAATTTTTAGGAGAAAATCTTAGAAATTAAGGGTCTTTGTAACTTTTTACAATTTTTCCTCAAAGAACCCTGTGTAACTCTCATATCATGGTGAATTTCAGAAAAAATCCCACCTCTTACTCAATTTTCTATACTATAAGAAAACCGTATGTCTTGGAATTTTGAGATTCACCCTCATCTGCATGTAAATTGAGGAGGAAGTTAACAGTTTGAAAATTGTGTGAATTTGGGGTTGTAGTACTAATTTGCTTCTAGAAACTCACACATGTAACCTAAGCACATTTTGAATCATGTGGAAGCATTAAAACATCATTACAGACAAAAATCATCTTCATTTTTCCCTGGAAGTGTTTCAATACGTCGAACCCCCAAATTTGTGTAGGAACCCAAGACTAGTGTAGGAACATGCCATAAATATATTTCATGCTCTTGTTCGACCCCTTTTTCAAGTTGTTGGTGTATGAGAAACTGTGCATAATTAAAATAATACAGATAATCATCATTAATAATAATTTTAGTGTAAATCTTATTGAAACAAAGGGAATATATTAAATAATGATCAATTACCTAGCCATGCTCCAAGTTTAAGATAATAGCCCAACATTGTGCAAAATGATAGTAGTGACAATGTAAAATTATGAGGAATCATAAGGAAAAACATGAATAAAATACAAAAAATCTAGGGCCTAACATCCCCCCCATGATGATTTGCTTGCATTTCCTCATGCAAGTTAATCCTCTCACATAGACCAGAGTTAATTAAGACTGTAGGGATAGGGTTTCTATATTAGATTCATGTTGCATTGACCACAACATAAACTATGGGGCTAATTGAATAAGAGCATGTAGGTAAGTGTCAAATAATGTGAACTTCCTTTGCATCAATAGGATAAGAAAGACTTATGACCAAAGATTCATTGATGTCAACACTGACCTGTATTATTTCCTAGAAAAGTAACTAATGTCAGGGATACCAAAGGAATGCTAATTTCTTTTTACTACAATGATAGTGTTACCATTGAAATAACCAACCATCAAAATTTTGACAAAGCTTCTCGAGAGCAGCCTTAGTTAGTATTTCTTCACCTCAATATCCTCATTACAAATAAAAGTGACATCTTTCAAAAGCCATGGTGTTAAAGATGGATGGAAATAGGGAAAAAAATATGACAAAATGGTACCTTCCCATGATGATAATATTACCATTATCCAAGTGTATAGCTGAAGCTCCTCTTGTTCAAGCACAATGAATGACCTACTCTAAGGGTCCCACATCCATGAAAAAATTCTTATTTCTAAAAGATAGAACTCCAACGCATAATGCCTGAAGGATTTTAAGGCTATTATCCAAGAGATATAAAGTTCATTTTATAGCTTAATTTTAATGATAATTATATATACAAAACTATTCCATAGTCATGGGACTCAGACAATCAAATTTTATAATTTAGCATATAGAAAAAAGTTGATCTCATTACATTTTTTATCTTAAGATAATATTATTAACTGATGTATACACTTAAATGGTAGTCATTATGCTAAAACATTTATTGAAAATATAAAGAAAATACCATTCCCATGAGTATTCATTTTGAACATTCTCTGCTGCCAATGAGCATCCATAGCCTTGACGGAGTCATTCACCATGCGATATTACACAAAACCTATATCCTACTTGTTTAATCTTATGATAGTGAAAAAATGAGATTTGATTTTTATTTCTCATGATGGGAAGATCATAGACTAGAAACACCCAATGCCACTAACATCGCTTCGCTTCTAGAAAGTGTACATAGCCCTAACATAGTTGTTAGCATGCCCCATTCAGAATTAACCAATGCATAAGGAGGTGGGAACATAAGACACTAGGAAATCCCAATGCCACTAACATTGCTCCACTGCCAGCGAGTGTCCATAGCCCCGACAGAGTTGTTAGCATACCCCACCCAAAGAAGGTATAGAAAAATTTCTGAGGCGTGCTATAGTTATCAATGAAAATATCCCATGTGGGGAAATGATAGCTTACAATCCATGTTGAATATTTAAAGCAATAAGTGGCACGAGAGTTGTGTATGAAATATAGAATTAGTACTAAAAATATCCTGATAGACCAAAGGTATATTATAATTGGGAATTAAAGAGGCCAAGTCTAAATAGTGAATTTAGAATATTGATTGGCTATAAGTCCCTTGAATATCATAGTTATTGCATAATAATTGAAATCTCAGCTATTCAATATATGATAAATCATCTCAAAAAATGATTGAAAGGTCCCTCTAGTTAATCATACTAGGGTTCTCGTGAAATACCATTAAGGTTTTGTGAGAGTGGTCCATCATAGGAGGTTTTTCACCAATACCTTCAAGCAGAAACTTGGAAATATTTCTTGGAAAGTTGCTTGATCAAGTGACCGGGCCAGGGTTAAGGTTTGAGCTTATAAATGAAAATTGTTTGAATACCCCTAACTGACCTAATGGATGATCTTAGCCATGGAATAAAAACCAGCTATTGGCTTAGTGGGGCCTGACCCTGGTTCAGACGTTATTTAGCCAAGAAAATCCCGGTATTACTGGCCCTTTCGACAACAGTCCGCGGAGCGTGGACTGAGGTCTCACGTGAAGTAGTATGGGAGGGTGCTAGAACTAGGTTTCCACACCTTGGGGATCTTTGATATGAGGTGATTGGTACACGGTCCAACCTTCTCACTTACTGTGCTACACGCACCAGTGGGCACCCCACGCCCTTCGATACTATCTTCACGCAGTTGTAGCCGCAACACGACCCGTGTTATTTACCCAAGTCTTCCTTAATTAGGCTTTATTCATTGATTACTTAGATTATTTTCATATATGAGCATTCATACACGTATTTATCAATTGAGCATAGTAAATAAACAGAGTAATGCATAACATCAAAATATAGATTAAAGAATAGATGCATAGAGTAAACTTCTCTTTATTAACTTTCAATCCCAAGTACGGACCTGACTTTGCCCTACACACTTAGTTGCAGGGGTCCACGCACTTAGCTGCAGACTCTTCTCGACCTTTGCACACTCAGCTGCAAAGCCTCTTCCTACTTCTATGACCTAGTGCACTTCAGATCCAGCCCTAATCTCGAACCATGCCTTCGCTATTCAATTATCCATTACCTTCCCTTTACACTTAGAGCCTCACTCTATTTATACAATCCCGTGTGCGTTTTTATAATACCACCATTCCTGCTATAACTAAAATATGGTCCAATTTTTGGCTTTAGACCAGAAATCTTCATAACCTTTGGTTTGGATACCTAAGGTGAGACATTTGAGAAGATGAAGGTCATCAAGCGCTACTGAAAAATTAGGATATACATCGTACTAGATTGAACCGTCTGACAGACTGGTCTCAATTCCTCCAATCAAAGCTTTTGTAAAAACTGTCCATCGATTGTCAAGTAAGGCCAAAAATACAAAGGCTTGTTGACATTTTCCATGTAAGGCATTGAGGCCTACTCTCACCATTCCTAGATGGATGTACTGGTAGCCTGAATTTAGGGCTACCTGGATATGATGGGATTCCAGGAGTGGAATTGTCATCATTACATTAAGATTCAGCTTGGTTTTTACAGATTTTTATTTAATATTATTTGGCTAAGGGATTTGAAATGAAAAGGGGAAATGCCTTTGTATACCTCTGATGGGGAAACAGAGGGAATAGTGCAAGAGATGGGATTTTATTTATATCAGAAATTTACAGATATGGACTTAGACATTATGACAGAGTCTTCCTTCTCAGATTAACTGCTGCAGCATTTAACAGATATGTCTTAGCTGAATCTTAAGAGATCTGTAGGCTACCTAGCATGCGAGCAAGCTGATTCAACCACTTTATGTTCTCATCAGTGTCGATCACACTGATGTGCAGGCTCCCAAATCACCTAAGGACTTGAGTTCTTCCTGTGTTGCAAGTAGATTAGACTGAACATCCGTAGATGCAGAGCAGGAGAGGCACTCGACACAAACTCTCAAGGACTCAAACTTACTAGAATTCCAAATCCTCTGAATGAACCTTACCCTCACTTATATGGAAGTCAAGGGGGACAAACATTTGTGAAGAGCAGACAAATGGAGATGACTCATTGTCCGGAAAGTAGATACAGAATTGTACAGACCGGATTTAGGCATGAGCGGACAACTCATGTTATCTCATCCCTTTTCCTTTCAGAAAACCAAATGGAATATGGGGACTGAATCTAAGGATTGAAGCAATCCTAAAATAAAGCGGAGAATCCAAACATGTGATCTCAAATTGCCTCATTATTGTACTCTAATATTTACACAGTGGAAGTTCATGAACGAGTGAACCCATGAAAGCTCTTCCAACACCAACGTCGATTGGAAAGACAACATGATTATAGTACATAGTAATCAATCTGTGCATAGGAATAATGCAGATGTCCAAATCGTTCAATCAGATAGTTTGAGAAGTATTGGACCCTCACTTCCTTTTCAGATTCCCATGCCTGTGAGCTGTGACTGTCTGGTGGCTCTAAGAAGTTGATATTGACAAAAGGATTCGTGGCAGGATCGATTTGGTTATGAAAATATCCATTACTGGTACTGGTAGAGATTGTCCTAACCTTGTAATGGTTAGTGTCAAACCATTGGACATGACCACACCTCTTGGTTCCTTGTAGAAAAGAGAGATGTTCAATATCTAAGATGCTCCTGAAAGACTTGTACAATATTCCTGTTATATGGGCTGTCGGTTCACTGAATCCTGGAATCTTTAGCATGTGAAGGGAATACAGTTTTATGACAAGTGTTGATAGATCGTAGATCTTCCACCAATCAACGAACCAGTCAAGGGTGGGGTCCTCTTCTTCCATGGCTTCAACTGTCATTCCTTCGAACAGAAAGGAGAACTGCATATAATAAAATAGGTTAGCAGAATAATTTTGAAGGTTCATACCTACATAGAAAGCATTCTTCTGCCATTCAGCTTCAAAGTCTGGCCTGTTGAAATGGTTACTAAAGCGTCTGAAAGTGATATGACAACTTTCAATTAGGTCCTCATCTTCATCACCTCTTTGGAGAACATACATGATGCTTCTGATATGTTCTAGATAGTCTAAGGCATCAATAGCTTTGGTGTTCATTTCATTCTGCATGCTTTCTGTCCAATAGTAGGGGATTCCCATTCTGTGTCGAATTTCTTTGTGGGGGAACCATTCTTCATCTAGATCTAGAAGAGAAGTTTCTAAATCATAGGTAATCCAACTGCTAGGGGTTTCTATCTATATAGTGTCTTCTCCTCTTCTAATGAAGTTACAAGAAAGAGCATGAATAGAGTGTTCTGCTAAGAATTCTCGACTCAGCATGTCTACAAAACTATTCTTATCTCCTTGAACAAACTCTATATCAAAAACTTATTGGCTAAGCTAAATTATTCATCAGTGTCGCTCACAATATCCATCTTAGCCAATATGTTTTTGATATAGAGTTTGTTCAAGGAGATAAGAATAGTTTTACAGACATGCTGAGTCGAGAATTCTTAGTAGAACACTCTATTCATGCTCTTTCTTGTAACTTCATTAGAAGAGGAGAAGACACTGTACAGATAGAAACCCCTAGCAGTTGGATTACCTATGATTTAGAAACTTCTCTTCTAGATCTAGATGAAGAATGGTTCCCCCTCAAAGAAATTCAACACAGAATGGGAATCCCCTACTATTGGACAGAAAGCATGAAGAATGAAATGAACACCGAAGCTATTGTTGCCTTAGACTATCTAGAACATATTGGAAGCATCATGTATGTTCTCCAAAGAAGTGATAAAGATGAGGACCTAACTGAAAGTTGTCATATCAATTTCAGATGCTTTAGTAACCATTTCAATAAGCCAAACTTTGATGCTGAATGGCAGAAGAATGCTTTCTACGCAGGTATGAACCTTCAAAATTATTCTGCTAACCTATTTTATTCTATGCATTTCTCCTTTTTGTTCGAAGGAATGATAGTTGAAGCCATGGAAGAAGAGGACCCCACCCCTGACTGGTTTGTCAACTGGTGGAAGATCTACGATCTATCAGCACTTGTCATAAAACCGTATTCCCTTCACATGCTAAAGATTTCGGGATTCAGTGAACTGACAACCCATCTAATAGGCATATTGTACAAGTCTATCAAGAGCATCTTAGATATTGAAGATCTCTCTTTTCTACAAGGAACCAAGAGGTGTGGTCATGTCCGATGGTTTGTCACTAACCATTACAAGGTCAGGGCAATCTCTACCAGTACTAGTTATGGAGATTTTCATAACCAAATCGATCCTACCATGAATCCTTTTGTCAATATCAACTTCTTAGAGCCACAAGGCAGTCATAGCTCACAGGCATGGGAATTTGAAAAGGAAGTGAGGGTCCAATACTTATCAAACTATCTGATTGAACGATTTGGAAATTTGCATTATTCCTATGCACAAATTGATTACTATGTACTATAATCGTGTTGCCTTTCCTACCGACGTTGGTGTTGGATGAGCTTTCGTAGGTTCTGTCATTCATGAACTTCCACTGTGTAAATATTAGAGTACAATAATGAGGCGATTTGAGATCACATGTTTGGATTCTCCGCTTTATTTTAGGATTGCTTCAATCCTTGGATTTAGTCCCCATATGCCATTTGGCTTTCCGAAAGGAAAATCGATGAGATAACATGAGTTGTCCGCTCATGCCTGAATCTGGTCTGTTCAATTTTGTATCTACTTTCTGGACAATGAGTCATCTTCATTTGTCTGCTCTTCATGGATGTTTGTCCCCTTTTACTTCCATATAAGTGAAGGTAAGGTTCATTCAGAGAGGATTCAGAGTTCTAGTAAGTTTGAGTCCTTGAGAGTTTGTGTCGAGTGCCTCTCCTGCTCTACATCTATGGACGTTCAGTCTGATCTGCTTGCAACACGGGAAGAACTCAAGTCCTAAGGTGATTTGGGAGCCTATAAATCAGTGTGCTCGAGACTTATGAGAACATAAAGTGGCCGAATCATTTAGAAAGTGGACAATTCTGTAAGTCTGTTTTTTGGTCTCAACCTGCTCGCATGCCAGGTAGCCTACAGATCTCTTAAGCTTCGGCTAAGACATATATGTTAAATGCTGCAATAGTCAATCTGAGAAGGAAGACTCTGTCATAATGTCGAAGTCCATATTTGTAAATTTCTGATATAAATAAAATCTCATATGGTCTGCCCTATGACTCATCCTAGAATTCACACTTCGCGCCCATAATTCGCAGAGTCTTACAATCTTATTGACCAAAACTTGGGATTTGAGCGCCAAAACTTGCTGCAGGGGATCCCATGCCCAACAGGCCCCCAACACAATCATTGTGACTCATCCTGAGTCACTCTGCTGGTGCAGCGATCTTGACACGGATCCCCTCCAACTGTGCTTGTGTTGCGCAAAGGTTAGCAGTGCACTGTTATGTTGTCTGCTGGATTTGCTCCACTCTTTCAGCCGAATGCTCACTGTTAGGGGAAAATACCTGACTTAAGGCATGCATCAAATTCATCTTTGCAAGCTTTCCTTCGATAGCAGCAGTGATGAGGAAGGCCTCATCAATCCAAGGCTAGACGCACGCTTTAAGTACTACCTCCTTTTGTCACGCGACATCCACCTATTCCTTCAATGCCTTCGCCTATTGTAGCTTCGCCAACCATTAAGTCAGGACAATTTTCTGCACCGTATGGCGCACACTGTCATACTGCACTTGAAGCTCCTACACCTTTGTTTCCAGGTGTTGTATGGTGGGGTCCTCCTATAACGAAGTGAGGAATGTGAAGGATTCTTCCAACATAGTAGTATAGTTCTGCACTAGCTATCCTATTTCCTCCAGCACTTTTTGGATAGCACCAACGCCCTGTTTCCTAGCTTCTGGGGGGTGTGTATGATTGCGCCTTTAATCATAGTTCAACAATCTAAAGGTTAAGGTCTAGCTATATCCTCGTTGCTTCTTCCTTTGCCTTGCGGAATCCACTGACCAATCTCTGAATTCTCTCTCCTACTAGTAGATCTACCGGGACAACCAATTCTAGGACAGTTCTATAAGCATCGTCCACTGCTTGCACCAGTCCTTGAGTCTACGCAATGATTTCATCATGCTACCAGCTGAGCTGTTCCATATTGATCTTTTGTTTGCTCAAGATCTATAGCACATGGCTTTCTCTGGCGCGGAGCTTGGTTATAACCCCATCCTGTGACTGGTACAGGGTTTCTCACGGAAGGGAAGCTAAGTTTATGGTCAACCCCTTAATCCAACCCACTGTAGCTCGATCAACTTCATTGTTGCCGCTAACCCACCCTCGGGGAACATGAAAGTGTTGGTCACGCTGGCGCACAACATCTCTTCCCTCTCTAACGTACCTGCTGCCGTATATGGGGCCATCGTTCTTGTTTGAGGGGGTTGCACCTGTAGTCCCTGTAACTGAGTTCGTAGCGCCCCAAACATAGTATTTTTCTCCACCATCACTTCTTGGAGCATGTCCTTAGTGACATCACAAACTGTTTTGCCTATGTCAAAAAGATCACCTTTTGTAAATGTGATTGGGTCAATGGATGTCTTGGATGGCTTCGTCTTCTTTCTAGGGGTAAGTTTCTCAGGGACGCACGATCGTTTCAACTATTGTGAGGTAGTTACCGGACCCGCGTGCTCTTCATCCATGTCGATGTCCTCAACCCCCTACCCTGTGGACATTTCATGGCCCCCCTCAACCTCTTTTATTGGTGTTGTTGTTGCTTCTGCCGTCTATGCCACTATTGTTGCATCGATTTTCTTCTGCTATGTGGTTGCTTCTTGTTCTTGGCACCTCTTTTTGACTAGCTACGTAATGCACAGCTTGGTGTCCTTCTTCCTTTGTTGCGTTGCGGCCTTCTGCATTCCTACCAAGTCTGGGGAACGCCACTCCAGAGGCCATGATTCCAATGATGTGAAGATGGTGTCATTAGTAGCAATAAATGGAAGCTTTGTCCATTCCTTTGCTGGATCCTTCCACAGCTAGACAAGAATGTTGTGCATGTCCACTTCAAACTCTGTAAAGCTCTGCAGAGTGGCATACACTATGGGAGACAACCATGGTATTCTATTGATCCACATCCAGATGCTTGCCTCCATCAGCACCCAAAAAAACTTGACCGCGTGGATCCGCTTTGCATCCTCCGTGGCCTAGAGTGAAGCGTACTTCGTGACCTTAGTAAGGTCATGGTCAATAGGCATGAACTATCTATCTACTGGTAGTTCACTTGCTATTAGCACAATGGATAAGAGAAACCACACGTAGTGGAAGGTCTTACCCTGCTCTTGGGCCTCCTTGCAGTTTATCAAAAATTCCTCATAGAGGAACTCAGCCCAGTTGAACTGGACTGCCTTCACGCACTGCTCGGCTAGCGCAACCACAGGCATTAATACTTTATCGACATGACACTTCCGCATTAATTTTATAGCCAAGAGTTGGGTGGCTATGCGCACACCTTTGTCCTTGATACTTGCAATTGCATATCCACACTTCTTCTTTTCCAGCTTGTATTTGGTTTTCTTGGCTTCCATGAGAGATAAATTGTTACTTTTACCAGCTATTTCCCCATGGTCCCTTCCCTTACGAGGAGGCCAAGAAATCTTGTGAATAAGTTTCGACGTGATGGGAATAGGCTCCTCCAGCCATAGATACCCATCATGCACTAGGCACAACAGCTACCTGATGACAAAAACGGTGATGTGCACATGGTGAAAGTGGGGTATCCATCGTAGATGAAGTAACCCAACCTTCTCCACATTGTGTAGCCATTTTCGCGGCTCCAACGTGATCATTGACCCCTCCACTTTCTATTTCATCAAGATTTCTGTCATCAGGTGTGGGAACTTCTCGCTATCTGTGAGGTCCCAATATTCGAAGTTCAAGGTAGGCACCTAGCTGAGGGGCGGTCCTTCAAAAGTAATGTCGTCGGGGAGGAGCGGGGTCTAGAGCACACTCTTCGTGGCCTCCAAGTCTTTGGCTGCCCTAACCTTCCCTTTCCACGGAGGGACGTACATGGGTAACCTTGTTGTGGAAGGCATTGGTGGGACATCCACCTCCTCGTCGTCTTGCACCTCTATTTGATCAATTAGAGCCTGTAAGTATTCCTCCTCTTCATCTAATTCAATGCTAGTGACTTTGCCTTTTTATTCCATCGACAATTTTTTGAACAGTGGGTTACTTGGGGATATGCGGACTAGTCCCATAGTTTTCTTATCTTTCTTTGGCCACAGCTTCCATGGCGATTTTGGTACTTCAGGTGCAACCACCGCATCTTCGTGCTCCTCATGGACCATATGGGGCCCTGCGGCCTCACCAGCGGTATCCTTGGAAAATCGTACTCATGGTCTGGTAACAGTCATCATGTTTACACGTGATATGTTCTGTCACATACTCAAAGGTGGTAAGAGTGCTTGATGCTCAATGCTCTGTCACTGTTCAAATATCAAACAATCAAGTATTGTCTCATGGTTATCCTTGGGGGTTTTATAGCATCTTTTGAATTTGAATTCAACCATTGCCCCCACTTCTGAGTCATTAATGCCTTCTTGGCGGTAGATCGTCCTGAATTGAGCTCTTAATTCATGTCTTAATTGCTTGCTGCCTGCTCCTCTTTGCCTTAAATTAGACATCTTGTCATGAACAGTGACACCAATGGTCACTTCCCAGCCTACCCACATGGTAGCTCAGCCCCCTCTGTGCGGGCGTGACCCTTGTGAGATGACGATCCTGCATGCAACCTCCTTATCACACAGCTCCCTCACAAACTCTTTTATAGTCCCGTGCTCTCTTTCAACTGCTTGGAGTGCTGAGACTATGCTCCCTACGGCTAGTCAGGTGGTCACACCACTTGTGTGAGACTTCAATTCACCTTCCAACCTAATCCATGGGCTCTCCTAAATTACCCTCATGACAGTCAACATTGTGCGTTCTTCCTTATGCGGTGTGCTCCCCTGGTTACTTTGCTTGGTAAGGTGCGGTCACAACCATGGTAGCAGAGTCGCAAATTCTTGGTGACAATCTTCTAATGTAGTAGTATGATTGTCTGTATCTTGTCTTGTCATTCTTAGTTTATTGAGAAGACCTACTTGCGTGATTTTGATTTCCAATTTTTTATTTCCGCGTCCATTAACATGCTTTTCTTCTTCAGTTGTATCGGCTCTTCTTCGAGTTCTTGAATTTTAAGGTTCCCTCACCGAAGGGCTTCCTGAATATGTCTATGTCCACCCTTGCGTAGCTGTATCATTCCTTTGTCCTGGTCCTCGCGTACTGTCCCAACTGTGGGAGCTATTGGGTGAGGATTCCTTTCCTCCAAAATTATGGTCTCAACTCTGCTCCTCGGCTTCGAAATAATCTCTGCGCTCAGGTTTTTGCACATGGCCCTATAGGCCCATCGAACCATTGGCACACGCAGATCCCAATTAGTTTGCCTCACCTGGTGAACCCTGTTTAGGACTCTGCATACCTTATTGAATGCTTTTTGTGGAACGTTTATGGTGTGTGTAATATTTCTTATTGCTGTGTCCTATTCCTATTTTCAATCTTGAGTTTGAGGTGTGCTTGTGTGGGCTACACAACACATGTCTGTACCCATCAAGATAGGTGGGCGCACAAGTTGCTCTATCCTTGCCGACCAACTCTTATTCAAAGTTGGGGGCTTCCAAACCATAGGCTCATCATCCTTCTACATCCGCGCCAGTCCTCAAAGTTTCCTTGATGTGTACCCCACAATCATGTGGGTGTTATGCATAGTGCCCACTTCAACACATTGAACCACTGCTATTCCGGTACTACACTTTCAAATTTTCTCACCAATTCATCCACTGCTATCAATCCATAATATGTCAGTAGCTCTCTTGCTTTTGTTGTCACACAACATAGTTATTTAACCCTCATGTTGCAATTTAGCGTCGTCACTTCGTACAACTGATTCTGCCATCACTCTACTTCTTCGTCTGAATCCGAAGTGCAGGAGCTTTCGTGCTCCCACGAGATCCTCCCATCTGCAATCGGAGTCACCCAATCTTGGTCTCACGTAGTTATCTTGTAAATACAATCAAGATCATTGTCACTATCATCGTCGTGCATTGGTTCTGTGTGCACGCTCCTTCGGCTGGGTCCAATGAGACTACTATGCGTAGTGACTTTTTCTTGAAAATCATTTTGCTCTTCTTCAAGTTGATGACTCCATTCATATCGGTGGCCCAGTCTATTCCTAATAGCATGGGATAGGGATTTTTTTTATCGACAATATCTATTACTTCAAAATACTCCTGCGTGCTCGCGCCTTCAATATGAACTGTCACTCTTTTCAACCTCCCCATGGGCAAAATCTTGTGTTGGTTTTCCATTTGTAATTGAATAGGGGACCATTGTAACACAGGCCTACCCATGCATTCCCATGTTTGTTTCGGTAACACATTTGCGTCCGAACCCAGATCTAGGATTATGTGATCCATTTCATACTCACCAATCTATGCCGTCAACCTCATTTCCCTTCCATTGTGCAATGCATGCTTCCGTAAATTCTGGACTATGCGCAGTTCCCTTAACCCCATGCACCTAGTGAGCAGCTCCTGTAGTCCTTTAACTACCTTGCTATCGCGCAGTAGTTTCATGCATGTCTCCAGAAAGGTTGTGAGCAATGAAGGATCCATTTCTAGCTCCAGTTGATCCTTACTACTTGAAGTGGAGGCCTCCGTGAAGCTCTTCTTAGCTTCCATGAATGTCTCCTTCACATGTTCTAAGTCAAACTCGGGTTCCTTTGCAAGAGCCTTACAAACCCACATACTTTCCTCAGGCTACTTCCCCGTATCCTCTCATGTGGTTGTACCACTTCTGAGCATCATGTTTACATCCGTGTCCTCTTCGCGTGGCTCAGACCTCATCATTTGTATATTCTAAGTCGGGGGAGGCTGGAATACCCCTTTTTCATGCATCCTTGTGATCAACATAAGAAAGTCTATTGTTTCATGATCAAACTGAGCATAATATGAATAGGATATCCTCGTCCGGTTGGTACAATCGCAAGCATAATGCCCTAGTCCTCCACAATTGTAACAAATTAATTGTCTGTGGCCCCTTCTTGGTCCCATTCCACCTCGTAATCGACCTCACCCCTGAAATCCAGCACGCGCCATCCCTGCATCTGGGTCGAGGGCTCGTGTTTCGTTCTCCATCCTATAGGCAAGGGTCTAATCCAGCATTAGCTCGTAACTGCGGAAAATTCACTCATTGTGGCATACTGACCTGTAGAAATTACAAAACAGTTGTTGGGGTGTCTATGTATACTTCTACGACAAATGACAATTATTCGTCTTGTGTTTCCCTCCTCTCTAACAAATCGCGCACCATAAAGTGGGTGTCGCACTCGGCCCTGCTTGTGCCTCCGGTCTCAATGACATTGGCCCTCTTCCTACCAAGTAGTTCGTGAACACTAGATAGTGATCCTTGTCATGGCCCTGGCCTTTGAATTTTGTGCACCATACTTCCTTGTGTGCCTCTGGCCGCGGTGCCCTATCTTGTTTCAAACTTTGCATTTCCAAACACAGATTTTGTAGTTTCACATGGATTTGGTGAACTCCCAACCTAGGGTCTTGTATCGGGGTCTCATGTAATCTCATCGCCATTTCCAACGCTTCGACTTGTGTAGAAAGTTTCTACTGTGATAGGAGCATCCTCAAGTGCGGTGTCAAAGATGCTAAAAATCATGCGCGATGTTGTCCATTTGTCAACATCATATTGGCTTCGCGGATCATACTCTTCAACCGTTGATCTAGATCCTATGGAGACTCTCCCAAGAGCGTCATGATTTCATTAAATCCAATGATTGATTGTGTTTCTGACTTTGGCCTACTAAATTCCCTGTTCAATGCATTCTAGATCTCTGTTATCCTTGCGTTTCAGTGGTCGTTAGAGTGCTTTATATACCATGTTAACGCACAATCCTGCAGCGCACTCACCAAGGTAGCCTTCTTAATATTGTCGCCTATGACACCTTGTGCTTCCCATACTGCTCTTACCGCGAACTAGAATTGGTCTGGATCTTCATTCCCTACTCCTCTAAATACTAGTAATTTGATCATGCTCACCATACTGAACTGTGGAGGTGGTGGGGGTGGAGTGGGTGGAGATGGAAGTGAGGGAGGTGAAGCGGGTGGCCGTGTGGGTGGAGGTGGTAACCGTGAAATTCACTGCCTTATCAAACTGACCGTGCTTCTCGGAGAGACCTTAGCGAACTCTTCCTCGCTCTCTCGTGAGGGTGAAATTAAGGGACTGTTTTCTAATCCTGCGCTACTTTTGTAGATCTTTTCACTCCACATAGTCCCAAACATTAATGTATTCGCATGACCCTTTTTTCACATAATAGCATCTTAATCCAAGTATTCAAAGATTTGATGTACTTACCTTGTGGTCCTTTAAGAAAGCATTGTTCTGCCTCGCTGTAGCTCACGGTTGTGTCTACCACAAAATCAGTGGTAAATCCCCCTATTATCCAGTCGAGCCAATGGTCCACAGCTCGCGTGATCTTATATTCTAATGTTTCTAGTCCGCGCAGTAATTCCGGAGTCCACACTATTGGTTTGTCGAGCCTACACCTTCCCTAGCTATCAGCGAACTTCGTGATCCACTCATACAACTCAGAAGGAAAGGATGTAAAGAAAATCTCGTGGATTTCTGTATACACATAGCGCTCCAACAACTTTTTCTTAGATACCTATGGATTTTTGTTTTCCTGTGTCGCGAACTTGTGAATCTTCTTGTCCAAGCACTCTTTAATTTTCTTCTTTGTTGGGTTCCAACGGCACGACATCAGAAATCCTTTATGTAAATCCAGGTCCTGGCAATGAAACCATTTGTTGGCTTAGTGGGGCCTGACCCAGGTTTAGAAGTGATTTAACCAAGAAAATCCTGGCACTACTGGCCCTTTCGGCAACAATCCGCAAAGCATGGACTAAGGTCTCACCCGAAGTAGTATGGGAGGGTGCTAGAACTAGGTTTCCACACCCTGGGGATGTCTGATATGAGGTGATTGGTACACAGTCCACCTTCGCACTTACTGTGCTACGCACACCAGCGGGCACCCCGCGCCCTTCAATACTGTCTTCGCACAGTTCTAGCCACAGCACAACCCGTGTTATTTACCCAAGTCTTCCTTAATTAGGCTCTGTTGGCTGATTACTTAGATTATTTTCATAAATGAGCATTCATACACATATTTATCAATTGCACGCAGTAAATAAACAGAGTAATGCATAACATCAAAATATAGACTCAAGAACAGATGCACACAATAAACTTCTCTTTATTAAATCCCAAGTACAAACCTGACTTCGCTTTGCGCACTCAGCTGTAGGGGTCCACACACTCAGTTGTGGACTCTTCTAGGCCTCTGCACACTTAGCTGCAGAGCCTCTTCCTACTACTATGACCTAGTACACTTCAGATCCAACGCTAATCCCAAACCATGCCTTCACTATTCTATTATTCATTACCTTCCCTTTACACTTAGAGCCTCACTCTATTTATACAATCCCATGGTCTGTGAACCATGGGTAGGCTGCCACAACTTTACATTAAATTACAATATTTTAGGGTAGACATCCCTATGACTCATCCTAGATTTCGCACTCCGCGCCCGCAACTCATGGAGTGTTACAATCTTATTGACCAAAACTTGGGCTTTGAGCCCCAAAACCTGCTGTGGGGGATCCCATTCCCAACACCAACTAATCAAAGTCACTTTATAAAATATGAGACATTAAGAGTGAATTGCTTCTGACAAGTCTTACCATAGGAGTGCATGAGAGAAATTTCAATAGTTGTGCCTTAGGGAATTGTGTTTTCAAGAGTGTTGTTTTAACAATTTTATTTTAGATGACATTTTTATTTATTTATTCTATACTATCGTACACTAATTTAGAGAAAGGAAGATCTCCTTCAAGTGTAGGAGTACTTCCAATGTAACCATGTGTATAAAAAAATGCCAAATATACTCATGCTCAAGTTTAAAAAGTAGGCTTTAATGCATACTAGAGTATGAGAAACCAACCAATTTAATTGATATGGCACCAAGAGTTGTTGAATGATGAGGGAACAAGGTGTGATAACAATTGTTTGAAACCAAGTTTCAATGGGATCCACATGCTCCTGATTCTCCAACTCATACAAGTCTTGCACAACATGATAATCACTCTCTTGGATGCATAAGGGGTCTAGTGAAAGACAAGAAAGAAACTCCTCAATGTTGTTATCTAATGTTTGTTCCTGAGATTAACAAGGATGGTTAAGTGAAATTCTAGGGTTCCGATCTTCAACAATAACTTCAGAACAAATTCCAACAGTAGATTGTTCCTCTAATGGTATTTGAATTGGATCTTCCTTGGATGAATTTTCTATAGTGAAATGGGACATTTCCAAACTCACTCTTTCCCCAATTTAGAAGATCTGACATTACATTCAGTAGGGAGTCATTAAGAAGAACAAGTGTTTTAACTTGTTGTGCAACTCATTGGTTTGGATTAGGGTTTGGTCTATGGCTTGGATAAGGGTTAGATTTAGGGTTTGGATTAGGGCTAGGTCTATAGTTTTAATTAAGGTTTGGGCTAGGGTATGGAAGAATCTTGGACATATGGTTTGGATTAAATCAAGATTGCACAGGTAACTAGGACCATAGAGGAGGATGACTTTGTGATATGTTGGATGGAAATTGTGATTGTTGTTGTAGTTCAGGTAATTGATTTTTCATGGTAAATTTCCCTAGAGAGGAGGATATGAACCTTTCCTTAGGCCATCGAGATATCTAGCTTCAGAATGAGATCCAGGGAGAGGGTCATTGTAGCTATAAGGTAGGATATTCACTCGGAGGATGACTAAAATTTTTCCATGGAACTGTAGGATTATAAATTTGTTGAGGAACCTATTGAGGGTAATGAACATTAGTCCAAATATTAAATTGTGATGGGGTTTTAGTTATAACTAGAAATCGATTCAACTCCTTACTTGATCCCATTAATACTCTGAGTAATCCTAACAGTGTTGGCTAATGTTCTGTTGAGTGACCCTCCTTGCAAATTTTGTAAACTTTCAGACTATTAAGTGGGCACTTTCCGAGGAAGTGATTCTTTCTATAGTTTGTGTAGAATATCAAAAATGGTTATTCAATTTCATCCTGCAAATCATCCAATTGTGAAATAAGATAACAAATAACATCATTTTCAAAGAAAATATTTATTTTTGCACTTGTGAGTTCGCCATTGGAAGATATTTGTATCTCAATAGCAACATCAAATATTATCCTTGAACTCGTCATTGAAAGATATATTAAAATACCTTTTTCCTTTTCCCAATAAGCTAGCTGGTATATTCTTTCATTACATGGATTAGTATATATAGGGTGGTTCTTACAACACCCTAAAAGTTGAAAACAAAATATAGGAAAGAAACAAAAGATAGCAAGAAGACCCTAGGTGATGAAGCAAACCAAATGCAGTAGGCCAAAACGTTCTATCCTCTAAGAGCCTCTCTGACAATGATGCCAAAATGTTGGGTGTAATATATGGTGGATTAATGGACCAACATTTAATGTCAATCTAGGGTCTGTGGAATTTGAGGCGCAACACTTGAAATGTGAGAGACAAACATCAGGGACCTACAAAATAAAACTCTACTTTGTCCTACAAACAACAATCATTACCCATTCCAATCCTGCAATCAAAGGAATTCATTAAAAATGAAATCATAGACATGAATCCTGCAACATACCAACATTGGAAGTAAATCCTAATTATTAACAACTAGGAAGCAGACCCTAATTAAAAATCCGACCCGGACTACTAATTAATTGGAAACATGAGCATTGACCAAGAAAATGTAAAGATTGTCTTATCAAGTAAATCCTAAACAATCCAAGATATGCTAATGCAAAATAGGAATCTCAACTCAAAAACGTCCACTCAAGTTCGTGCACTAAATTCTATTTCAATTCAATTTTATGTGCAAGAAAAAAATCATAATCACTCCACTCTGAATATAAACAAAAAATGTGACTAGAATCTACCTTCAAATAACACCAAATATATAAAATAAAGAGATAATTGTTGTGTGCAAATCAAGTGTATTAATAAAATAAATAGTTATTGTGTGCATAAGAAACAACTAATTGTGAGCGGTAATATTATATAATAAAAAAAAATAAATTATAAAATATTTAATTATTATTTATATTATAATCAAAATTCAAATATTAAAAATCAATTTAAATATATAAGAATAAATATATAATCTCTCTATATATAATCTATTCTTTGGGTGTCTTTCTCCCTGAGTCTCTCCTTTTATATATTAAATATTAAAATGTCAAGTTCATTATGACACTTGATGAGTCTTTTGAGTCTCTCCCTATTTATATATATTTATATATATATATATATATATATATTAAAATTCAAGTTCATTACGACACATGATGAGTCTTTTAAAGAATCTAGCTTAAAAATACAAAGGAACAGTTTTACATATGTTTCTCTAGTTACTCTTAAGATAAAAATTAAAGAAACTCTAATGTTTAAGCATTGACTACCACATTCAAGATGCACACACAATATTTTGCGATATATATACATAAACAACAAAAAAAATACTCATGAGCATGACATCCTAGATATCGCCCTTACATCGAGGTGTCACACACTTCCTTAACCCATCAAGAGATTGCTCCAGTTTCTCAAATAAGGATATCGATGTAAAGGATGTCTTTGGCCTTTCTTCCTGCGAAGGCTTCAACATAGGCTCATGTTTTTTGGGTAGTTCGACATATTTCTCTACAGGCTCTGTATTCCCCAACCCCAGGGAATGCCAGAACTCCAAAAAAAACAGTCTTCAAAGCTCTCTGAACTTTCCCAAGCTCCCATTGGAGCTCCTGCTAAAAAGAGAACGTTCCCATACAGTTCCAAAGCACCTGGGAGCGCAGGAACCATTGGAATGGGGTTCCCAACTCTTGAGAGCGGTTCCCTTGTAACAGAGGAAATTACCAAACAAAACTATAAATAGTGGTCTCCTATTTTAATACATGTTCCTACACTCAACATATGTCACAAGTGTGGGATCTTCACAAGTGTGGGATCTAACATATATGGGCTATTGCCCAAATATTCAAGTGCATAGTTATATCATCAATAGTGACCAAACAAGATAACCATTAATGAATCAAATAGCAAAATCAAGCTGACTAAACGCACCAACACTTTGGATGGCCACTATAAAAAAAACTAGGTTTATTGAGATTATAATAGGCTTCGAGTTTGATGAATAAAACAAATCAGACTGTCAACTCACTCCAAAGGTTTGAAAGCCTTTTTGTTTAATTTATAAACTCTCATATAACTAGAAACGTTTCCCAAGCCTGTATGGCAACAAAGGGTCAAAGATATTAAGTAAACCTCTTTCTTTAATATTTTCAATGTTCTTCAACATAGAACAAAAATATGTCTAAATTTTACATTGTCCTCATCAATGGTTCTAGGTCTTCTCTAAGTTTTTTTTTTTTAATGAGGGTGTATTGTTATTGATGAGCTTCAGGTGATTGCAAACCCAGTTTTAGAGTTGTCAACTCATTAAAAATCCTATAGGTCAACAATACTTCCAAAGATCCCGGACTACGTGTTGTTACAATAACATAGGAGTGAAGAGAGAAACGTTTCCACTTTCCAATGATGATGAAAGAGTCCCAGACTTTGGGCTTACTCAATGATACTTCACAAAATATATATCATATATATTGTGGAATCAACATCCCAAAGCAATCAATATTATAATAAGAAATCCCAACTAATCTATATAAATAGAGTGTCTTTGTAACATGAGAGTTCTCTTTGATCACATAATGAAAATAAGTACTATATGAGAATAATCTCTCACTTTTAAATCTTAATCTTTTCAGATTTGTGTAACAAATATATATAGAAATAACTTCTCGCTCTTAATCCTCCCAGATATGTTCAATAATCAACCATCAATGAAAATTCCAAGTATATATATATATAACAAAGTAAAAGACATGGTTTCATAGATTTATAAAACCAGTGAAGCAATTTTGCTATAACCACACTTCTACTATAATGAAAAGCACACGACAAAGAAGATCTATAATCCTTATGAAAACACATAACTAGAGGGATTTTGAGCTATTCTAGTGCACCCTTACTAGTCCAACTCACACTCTCATTGTAAAATCTTAAATTACAAAGCTAATTGATCCTTCAATACAAAAACAATAAGAAGAGGAACCCGTCATTAGAAGTCTTCTATTAAAAATAAGTTAGTCTTTTACATCCGAGGCCATATGCTCCAAGCTCCCAAAACAACAATATCAAACTATGTTAATTAGTTTTCTTAGTTCTTTTAACCCTTAGTTATACATAAAATCCATTGGAACTAAGTTTCCAACTTAGAAAATGAATTTACATTTTTTAGAAGAAAATATTAGAAATATGGGTTTTTAATTTTTTTTTACAAATTTGCCTCAGATAACCTTGTGTAACTCTCATACCACAGTGAATTTGGGAAAATGGTTAACATTTTACTTAATTTCATATAGTAGGAAAAAATCCATGTCATAGAATTTTGATATTTTCCTTCATATGCACATAAATCAAGGAGGAAGTTGGCAGTTTGAAAATTGTGCAAATTTGGGTATGTAACATTGATTTGCTTCTAAAAACTCACATGTGTGACATAGGTGTGTTTTGACTCATGTGGAAGAATCAAAACATCGTTACGAACAAAAGTCATCTTCAATTTTCCTAGGAAGTATGCCAAAACGTTGAACCCCCAAATTGGTGCAAAAACCTAGGACTGTTGCAGGAACAAGCCAAAAATATATTCCGTGCTCTTACCTAACCACTTTTTCAAGTTTTTGGTGTATGAGAATGTGGATATAATTAAAATAACACGAAGAATCATCATTAATAACAATTTTAAATTAAATCTTATCGAAACAAAGGGAACACATTAAATAATGACCAATTACCTAGTCATGTTCCAAGTTTAATATAATAGCCCAATATTGTGCAAAATGATAGTAGTGATAATGTAAACTAATGAGTAATTGTAGAAATTATGGTTTATATTTGCAATTGCTCATGAATTTTTAATCAAAATCACAAGACAAAAACCTACTCTACTACTCTGCTTAGGTTAATTCACAATTTAGAACAAAAATCTCAGATATGCAATAAAAAATAACATGCATCCACACAATATTTTTCCTGGGGAAAGAAATATGCTAAAAATCCTATTGTATCTTTTTCTTGTCAAAGAAAGGCTACAATCTTTTTCAAATTTTTGCTAATTAATTTCTGGGCCAAATTCTTGGGTATATGCAAATTTCCAGGGTGAAATGAATTTTATACAAATTATTGAGTTATTTTTATTAATTATTTTAATTATAAATATTTTTGATTTGATAAAGATATTAATTTTTAATAATTATTTGTTTATAATATAAATTATTATTATCATAAAATTAAGAAAGGGCGGGGTATTTACCCAATTCCTAGGGTTTTGCAGATGTTGATTTGAATATGTCATCGTTTCTTTTGATGACTGTGATTTTTTTTTCACAAGCAGAGGGGATGGTGAAGACAGGTTGCTCAATACACCTTTGAAGAAGAATCTGACATACGAGTATTCATGCTTTTGCGAGTCCCTATGCGTAAGGACAAAGGGAAGTATTAAAAATGATTTCTAAAGAGGATGGCCCTTTCACTGTATTTGCAGATAGGAATTGTATTTATTTCTATAATTGTCAGCGTCAAAAATGACCAAAATGTGGAGAAATGTCGTGGAAGTTTACAGACAACAAATTTCATATGCGTTTTCTGGGCAATTCGAGTCAAATTTCAAAAATCTGAGACGTGGGTTTTGTGCAGAGCGACAACAACTAGATCTAACGTGAGAATTTTCGCAAAATTGTCGAAGGTTTGAGAGATTTCATGGGTTATTTGAAAGGGAAACACTTAGATTTTGTGAATGGTCAATTTTAATTCTTTTAGGGAATCTGACGAATAATATAGTGAAGTCTATCATAGTAAATGATCTGATGGCCATGAAACGGTTCTCGACATACACCCATAAGAGGTTGTTCAAAGATTACTTTTGTACATTGGAAGTGTTGAAGAGGTTGAGAAAGCTAGAAAAATATTTAAGTTGATTTTTGTTATAAGCAACAACTAAGGTTTGTTTCAAATCTTGGTATGCAATGTTTGTGTTCTATTCCAGAGATTTTCTAGAAGGAATATATGCAGAGATTCATAAGTAATGGCGATTTATTTATTTATCAAAAGTTTTTGTTTCAGGTGTAATGGGTTTCAAGAGTGATTTTGATGGCAGAGGAAAGATTAAAAGTACAATTTTTCCAACAATTTACTTTATATTTGAAGATGTTGAGTGGCTATAGTTATGTGCTAAAAAAACTTGTCTTCAATTATAGATATGGTTTTTACAATGGCAACAAAGAGTTGAATGCATTGAAGATGAAATTATAGGTTGGGGTCCAACTAAATAAATTATGAGAAACCTTGTTTGTTGAAACCTTCATGTCTTGTGATGACATAGATATGCTTAATTTCTTGTTGAAGAAAGAAGCTACAGCTAGTATGGAACAAAGTTTGGCACGGTTTGTTGTAGTTTGATACAAATTTGATAAGGATGAAGTATTCTAACCATCTCATGGCTAGAAATTTTTTATTTTATCATTCTAGTGGAATTTTCAAGTTTGTTTGCAAATAGAAAAAGCATAATTTGAAATCTCTAATAGGCATCTTTGAAGGTCCCCCAGAAAATTGCATCAACAATCTCTATGATGATTCCAAGAATGAAATTAGGGGATATGATCCCACCCTAGATGTACCCAAGGATGATATGAGTCATGGAACTTATTGGAAATATATTAAATTCATTACTCATCGCACTCATGATGAGCGTAACCAATTTGGCCTCTGTAGTCACTATTGCAGATTAAAGGACCATGGAGATATTTTAGACAAAAAGGACGACTATGGCCATGTTATTCTTATAAAAATCAAAGAAATGAAGGACGAATTTGTCATATTACTTCTTGGATATAATCTTGATAATAACTACTTGTTTGGCTGAATTTAAATTGGTTGAAAGGGTAGTGATCAAAGCCTCAAAAGATCCTACAAGTTGGAAACAAAGGACCTATTTTCAAGTGACAGAAGGAACAAAAAAAGGAAATGCAAGGAAAAATACATCAGCTACTTTTGGAATCAAGTGTTTTGGTTGCTATCAGGTCAAACAAAATTTGGATGAAGAAAGTTCTGAGTTGGAGTCTTGGATTTTCATAAAAGTGATAAAATCTTCCCAATAGAATGTGAGCAATAATGGAATACTCAAATTCAAGCTTCTGTGATCCATATCATAATGTATAAAATATTTTTCAGAAGAAGTTGCATTGAATATTTTGGTCGACGCGTTTCGAACCAAGAAGTGTGGTTCATCTTCAGGACATGATGAAGAAACATATCTAAGAAGAAGGTTAAATAGGGAGACATGTCAACCTAACAACTAGAAGAAAACAACTATATTTGACCAGGGGAGGAAAAGGGAAAAGTTTCATATTATTGAAATAAATTTAATTTATTTGTTAATTTATTTTTATTTAAACTATATATATATATTATATATATATTATAATAATATATACAATTATATATATATTCATTCTCAAATATCAAACTTATTAACTCAATGGCTATATTTTGACTAGGTTTAACAATATTACTAATTTCTAAATGTCCATACTTGAAACTATTTTATATTCTTATTAAATATATATTAATATTATTTTCTTATTTAATTTATTTTCAACGACTATATTTGGCTAGGGTTACTAAATATATTGATTAATTTATAAAAAACTATTATTATTATTATTATTATTATTAAACTAATTAATAGATATTAAATTAAATATTACTAATATAATATAATATTAATAATACTAATAATACTGATATTCATATTACTAATAATACTAATACTCATATTGTCATAATACTAATAAAAAGTAATAATGCTAATAAAAAAAGAGGACAAAGGGCCTAGACAAAGATGGGAAAAAACTAAGAAGAGAGGGCAGGAATCCAGCAACTACTAATTTTCCAATCATCATCCCTATTAATATTTTTGGAAGACCTCTCAATTTCAATGGCTTCCCTAAACCTACGATGATGAAAATGAGGAATCTTAGAGATAACCCTAACCTCCTCAATGCATATATGATGCTTGGTCTTCTCTGCATGTTCGGCCAAAGCCAAATATTTGGTCCTCCCGTGCTCGATATCAACAACACATTCCTTAATACTCTGGTTAATAGAATGACCAGTTTCACCAATGTATGAGGTTCCACAAGAAAATGGGATGATATAAACACCTTTCCTATGCATAGGGTTCACCTTGTCTTTCACAGATTTTAGGGGGCTTCTAATGGTGCTAAGGGTTCTAAAGGTCGAGGAAATATTATGCATTTTTAGGATTCTCAAAATTTTGTTTGTCATCCACTGGATGAAGGGGAGGTGGACTCCTGAACTACAATCAATGGGTTCTTTCTTGACCTTGGGACCCTTACTAGCTTTGAGGAAAGTTTTGAGACCATGTTGCCTACTATAATCATTCTGGAAAAAAACATTAAGGAGATGGGACTTTTCTTTAGAAAAGTGGTCATCATCAGAAAGTCTTAGAGCATGAGCGGCTAACCTGCTTAGAACATCTATCTTCTAAGCAGGGAAATGGTGGGAATTGGCATGAAGATACTGCTCAATATGAGTCTTTTTTCGATACACCTCATGGGAGAAAGATCCATTAGCCTTCCTAGAAATGAGGACATCAAGAAAAGGAAGGCAACCACCGTCTTCATGCTCCATCGTAAACTTAATGGAATCAGACTAATTATTGAGATGCTGGAAAAAGAGATCTAATTTACTGAGCCCGTGCTGCCATATGGTGGAGGTGTCATCAACAAATCTTTTCCAAAGCTTAGGTTTAAATAAAGCTGAGGATAAATCCTTGGACTCAAAATCTTCCATGAACAAGTTAGCAACAATAGGGGACAGGGGAGAACCCATGGCCACCACATAGGTTTGTTCATAGAACACACCTTCATAACAGAAAAAAGTAGAAGCGAGGCAAATCTCAACCAATTTAGCCATGTCGGGATCAGTAAGACAAAAGATGACATCCAGGGATTCCTTGATGGAGATGCTAGTGTACAGGGAAACAACACCAACCGAGTGAAAATTTTGTCATTTTTGATGTTGTTTCCCTATACACTAGAATCCCCATTAAGGAAGCCTTGGATGTCAATTTTCATTTTATTGATCCCAACATGACTAAATTGGTTGAGATCTGCCTCACTTCTACTTTTTTCTGTTTTGAAGGTGTGTTATATGGAAAAACCTGTGGGGTGGCCATGGGTTCCCCTTGTCCCCTATCGTTGCTAACATGTTCATGCAATATTTTGAATCCAAGGCTTTATCCTCAACTTTATTTAAACATAAGCTTTGGAAAAGATTTGTTGATGACACTTGCACCATATGGTAGCACAAGCCTGATAAATTAGATCTCTTTTTCCAGCATCTCAATAATTCGTCTAATTCTTTTAAGTTTATGATGGAGCGTGAATTCGATGGTTTCCTTCCTTTTCTTGATGTCCTCATTTCTAGGGAAGTTGATGGATCTTTCTCCCATGAGGTGTATCGAAAAAAGACTCATACTAAGCAGTATCTTCATGCCAATTCCCACCATTTCCCTACTCAAAAAATAGGTGTTCACAGCACGTTAGCCACTCGTGCTCTAATATTTTCTAATGATGACCACTTTTCTAAAGAAAAATCCCATCTCCTTAATGTTTTTGTCCAAAATGGTCATAGTAGACAATAGGGTATCAAAGCTTTCCTCAAAGTGAGTAAGGGTCCCAAGGTCAAGAAAGAATCCATTGATCACATTTCAGGAGTCCACCTCCCCCTCATCCATTGGACGACAGACAAAATTGTGAGAATCCTGAAAAAGCATAATATTCCCTCGACCTTTAGACCCTACAACACCATTAGAAGCTCCCTAAAATCTATCAAAGACAAGGTGAACCCTATGGATATGAAAGGTGTTTATATCATCCCTTGTTCCTGTGGAACCTCATACATTGGTAAAACTGGTCATTCTATTAACCAAAGGATTAAGGAACACGTTGCTGATATCAAGCATGAGAGGACCAAATCTTCGGCTTTGACCGAACATGCAGAGAAGACCAAGCATCATATATGCATTGAGGAGGCTAGGGTTATCGCTAATATTCCTCATTTTCATCATCGTAAGTTTAGGGAAGCCATTGAAATTGAGAGGTCTTCCAGTAATATTAATAGGGATGACGGCCAGAAAATTAGTAGTTGTTGGATTCCTGCTCTCTCTTCTTAGTTTTTCCCTATCTTTGTCTAGGCCCTTTGCCCTCTTTTTTTTACTAGTATTATTACTTATTATTAATATTATTTATTAGTTTTGAAATATTAGGATTAGTATTATTAGTTTAATATTAATAATAGTATTACTTTAATTACTGAATATTTATTATTTTAGTTTAATATTTTAAATTTTATATCTATTTATTAGTTTATAGTATTAATAACCAAAAAAATCATATTATATATAATTAATAATAATTAGAGTTAGGTTTTTGAAATTAATAAAGTTATTAAGTAAACCCTAGCCAAATATAGCTGTTAGATAAATTAATAAGTAATATATTAAATATATTAAAAATAAGATATAATAATAGTTTGAAGTATGACCCTTTTTAGAAATATAGGTAATATTATTAAACACTAGTCAAACTATTAGTCGTTGAGTTAATAGTTTATATATATATATATAGTATATATATATTATATATATATATATAATATATATATATATTATTATTTATAATATATATAATATATTATATATATATATAGTTAAAAAATTAATTAAAATATATTTTTAAAATAACTATTAAACTGTTTCCATTTCCTCCCTTGTTCAAAATATAGCCATTTTCTTCTAGCTATTAGGTTGAATTGTCTCCCTATTTAACCTTCGTCCTAGATATCTTTCTTCATCGTGTCGTAAAGATGAACCACACTTGTTGGTTCGGAACTCGTCAACCAAAAGCTTCAATATGACTTCTTCTGAAAAAATATTTTATACATTATAATAATGGAATACGTAGCACCAAAGGTGATTTTTATGAGACAAATAAATAAGGTAGATATTTCAATCAAGGACAAGAGACAAAAATCCCAAATTTTAAGGTAAAGGTAAGCAATAAAAAGATGATATATTAGTTAATGAGTAAGCAAATCGAGAATTTAAAGCCGAGAGCTTCTTTTGGACTGAGAAATATTATTTTAGTTTAAAGATAAATAGAAATAAAACAAAAGGATTGAAGGGAAGTTAGCAAATTTTCAAAAAACAAGTTTGGATCTCCAAGTAGAGTATTAGAAGGAAAATCAGTTTCATATTTCTAGGTTGGATATGAGTAGTCAAAAAGCCTTATCTAGATTTCAAGACACCTAACTTTTAATTAGTTCCAAATTTCTTGCAATCAATCAGGAATTGTTTTTATTTTTAGTTATTATTATATTTTTATCCCAGGAATATTGTAATAGTTTAGGATTGTAGGAAGGATGTGACGATCCAAGGTTAACAGAGGGAGGGTTGAAGAGCTAGGGTTTTCAATTGTCTGCAGGTGTTGACCTCCATGGAAGGGCGCAAAGGAGGGAGCTCTACTCCCTCCTATAGGCAGGCAGTGGCTAGCCGAGGTAAGAAACCAATAGAGAGTGTTAGAGGTCCTTCGGGTGAAGGGATAAGGAACACGGAAGAGGAGCAAGACTTAAACAAGTCAAGGGAGAATAACAGCAATAAAGAAAATGAGGAAGAAGATAAGGAACAGGGAGTGAAAAACAAAGCACAAAATGGGCCATGTAAACCCAAAGCTGAGGTCACACCCAGAGTAGTTTTAAAGGATCCTACGCTGCAGGTGCACATGGACCACATGTAGACATATGCTATCATTTGTAAATTCATGGGATTATGGCCCACTGAAAATGCTTTATAGACATGGATTAAATACCACTGGAAACCAAAAGGAAGCATTGACCTACATCTTGGATCAAAGGGTTTCTTCACTGTGGTCTTTACAAATATTGAGGATAGAGACAAGGTGTTTGAAGGAGGGCCCTACTTCTATGCAGTAGCAGGCCTCTACATGTGACCATGGATGATGAATTTTGTCCTGGAGCAAGAAACTTTCACTTCAGTCCTGGTCTAGGTAAGACTCTACTCCGTACCTCTTGATTACTGGCAAACAGAATCATTATCTGCCACAGGAGACAAATTAAGGCATTTTTTCAAAGCTTCTGAGGCCACCAGAAGAGGAAAGTACACTTCCTTCGCATGAATATGTGTGGAGATGGATCTCTCTGGAGCTCTACCGGATGAGGTCATCTTGGAATTATTTCATGAAGAATGGGTGCAAACAGTAGATTATGAACATATTCCTTTCAGATGTCAGAGGTGCCATGAGCATGGGCACCTATTTAGAGACTTCCCTCTTAGTAAAATAGAGAACAGAAGTAAAGCGACCATAATGAAAGATACTGAAGGCTTTCACAAAGTGGTACATAGAGGAAAAGGGGGCAAGAGGGGGCCAAAGCAACATCAAACATAAGGGCAACAGGTTAGTCTGAATAGGTTCCAAGTACTCAAAGAAGAAGAAGAGATAACAAAAGT
>APFE030711997.1:0-10536 GCA_000404065.3 Pinus taeda
AGTCCACTGATACCATGCACGTGCATCTAGCCATCCAAGAGAAAGGTGAACCCTCGATCTCGCTGGTGCCTCACTCGCTTGAGATGGAAGTTGACCGTGGCTGCTCTTCGGTGTTGATGTGTAGTAGGTGGATCATCTCTCCTTTGTATCCATCTTGTGGGGGTTGTTGTCCTTGTGACTAACTGGTTTCCATCTTGATGGTTGTCTTGCGGGGTGATGTGGGTGATGATATGTTGAAGTTTTAACCCACGATGTCTTCTTCTTTAATTCACCCTGCTGAGGTGCCTGTTGTGGTGTCTTCTTTTCCAATATGACTTCAACCACTGAGTCCTCCTCTGATGTATCAGCACCTGTAACCTTTTCTGCTTCAGCCTCTGTTTGTGTCTGATTGTCGACCATCAACTGCTCATCATCTGATATGTCAGACCCTGGAACATCTTCTGCTTCAGCCTCCTTGGACTCTATCTGTTTATTAGTGGAAATATCCTGTAATGTAATTTTCTTCTTTTTATACCAGAGCTTCAGGAATTTCTTCTGGACATTAATATTGATAGTACCTACCGATTCCATCCAAGGGTATCCCAAAACAACATCTATGTTATCCATATCTGAAGCATAAAAATCACCATGAAACACATACTTCTCCATAGAAAGTTTCAAATTCTTATAAATTTGAACATCCTTATCATCAACCTGTGTATTTTCAATATGTTTTGCTGGGACTTGCAATTTTTTTGCCAATTTATCATTGATGAAATTATGTTTACCATTAGGATTGATAGAAACAATGATCTTCTCTTTCTGAATCAATCCCTGAACCTGCAGTAAAGATATACCAGTAGGAAATAGCCCCTCATGTTTCTCCTTATCTTGTTTTCTGGCATGAGACCATCTGTCCAAAAGTAATTTTTCAAATTCTTCATCGGATAGGTTGAGACACTTCTTTTGGTTAAGTAATCCCCACCATATGGCTGCCTCTTCTCTAAAAAACTCCACTACAAACAATTTCCAATTGTTTTTCCATAATGATTTCTGTTTTTTTATGTATTCTTCAATAGTAGGACCCTTATCTTTTCCTGTAAAACCGTAACCCGCCATGAAGAGGGTTTTGAGAAAACTTGGCGAAAATTTGAAATTGTCACAGTTTAATTAATATTGCTCAGAATCCCTATTATGACCTGTTTTCAGAAATAAAACAATCATTCTGCATCTGCCCATGTAGTAGAAATCTTGATCCAGACACTTGAAATTTCAGATCTGCGCTGCTACTCTCTCGCCGTCACCCAAAATTTCTGCAAAAAGCGCTGATTTTAATTCAGCGATATCTCCCTCATCCGGACTCCGATTCGACTGATTTTTTTTTTGAAATCATGTGTTTTTTCACAAAGATTCCAGATCTGCAATCAGATCTTGCAGATCATGCACCAGGACGTCTAGATCTGCGTCGCAAATTCACTGCCCCGAAAATTGTCTCCAACCCTACTGATTTTTAGATCAGCGATATCTCCTTCATCTGGACTCCGATTTGACCGATTTGTTTTTTGAAATTGGCTATTTTTTCACAAGGAATACATATCTGCAATCAGATTTTTAAGATCTTGAACCAAAACATACAGATCTGATCTGCAAACTCGCCGCCCTTGAAATCCTGCAAAAAGTAAAAAAAAAAAAATTCCACTTTTGTGTCCAAGAAAGTGCTCTGAACAAGCATATTTAACCCAGAATATTATGATAACAGAAATAAACCCAAGAATAACAAGATCTAAAATATTATGTTGTAGCTCTGATACCACTTGTTGTAGCTCTGATACCACTTGTTGTGGCTCTGATACCACTTGTTGTAGATCTAAACCCAAGAATATTATAGATCTGATAAGAAATTATAATATTATGCAAATAAACCTAAGAAATAAGATAGAAATGCTTTATTGATCAAACCCTTGAGGTAGGGCAACACCATACATTCACTCCTTAAGGAAGGAGAACACTCCACAAGCCATATGCTTGTTCATACAAGACTATTTCTCTTCATATTCATATTCCTCTCTCTCCATGTGGAGTCTCTAGCCTCTATATAGGCCTCATACATACAATACCATGCATCAATACCATGGTTTACTCATACCATCAACTAATACCATGGACCCATTACATTATTATTAACTACTTGTGGTCCCTTACATGACATGGTTACCACGTATTTATTTACTATGGCCCATCCCATTATTACATTATTACCTTGGGTACCTCCCTCGGTACCCCATATTACCCCCCCTAGGTACATAACAGAGAGAGACCAGGAACAGAGGTTAAAGAGTATCATATTAAATATGCAGACAGAAAGCACGTCAAAAAGTATCAGGAAGCGGCGAAGACCATTAATGTAGTGGCGAAGAGTATTAGCGAAGATCTTAGCAGTGGCCCAAAGCAGGTGAAAATTAAACACCTTCCAGCAAAGTCAAAGAAAAGGGCGAAGCTGCTCAAGGCTCTCAAATCACAGTTATTGCACATTTAACTCACACAAGATCAGAACTGCAAATCCCAAAGCACAATTATTCCAGCAGTACTGCATCGAGCCACCAAGGGCCACATTACACTCTTGTGATCCAGCTACCTCTGACATAGTTCCATAGATATTTACCTGCATTTAATTTTGGCACAATTTTAGGTTTAGAAGGCTCTTTTTGCACACCTGTTTAGGTCGATTGTAATAAATATTTTGAGATATTTGCACTATAAAAACAACCCTCAAGACTATATTAAGGGTTGGTTGGTTGACAAGCTATCTTTAGCTAATTTTGCTCCAGGAGAGACTCGCACTGTAATACCTGATAATTTTTGTAATCAAAGACTGCTTATGAGCTTTGGAGAATGGATTGTTCACTGTGTTTAACAGTTGGAGAGTGTTTATGAAATTCTCATGCTGTTCGATAACTCAATAAGTTCTTCTTACCTCTATTTTCCATTCATAAGTTACCATCTAAACAACAGAAAAGAATATTAGCTTAGAATTTGTTTAATTACACTCTATGCTCAATTTATGTTGTTTATTTATGTTTTCATGTTTAGGCATAAATATGAATTCCACATGGCTCATGTTTTCCCTAACCTTATCACGCATGATAGTTATCCAGGGATTCTTCATTGCCCCTAGATAGAGATCATCCCTTCCCTCTATTAATTTGAGTGAGAGATTCTTAAGTGCCTCTCATTCCTGGCATGTCATTCATCTTTTTAGTTTGAAAGTTGTGTTATGTGCAGCTATCCCGCTCCATATTCCTCTCGTGACCAAGAAAACGCACTGGAAATCCTGACCCATGACTCCATGCCCAATGGTTTGAAACTTATCACTTCATGAGTTGCTTCTCTGCTTGAAAGCATTTTCCTTCCATCCAAACACAAACAAGAACCCTGAAACCGACAACTAGCCTAAAATCATCATCAACAAAGTTAAATCATAAAGAGAGAGCCCTCTCTGACTGCAGGTGGGCTAGAACCTGCAGTCCAAAGATTGGTTTGTCGTTACCTCGGTCGTATCCCTTCAGGAGCTAAGGGACAACCTAAGTGATAACATAATGGAGACTCCACTAGGGAACTCCTCAGATAATCTCAGTAAACCAGTCTGCAGCTCCACAGAGGAAGAAACCGACCTTTGAAAGTCTCGGTCGACCTGGATTTTTAGAAAAATTTCCCAAAAAATAGATTAGAAGCTAGCTCCTAAAAAGCAATCGCATCATACAAGATCAAATCGTGATCCCAGTCGCCGAGTTGTTTTTGAAAATCCAAATTTAATCCCTAAGATCATTAGAAAACAAAAGCAACAAGAAGACCCAACTGTTGCGAGTCCTAAAAAAGTTCAGCCAAGCAGTATTCCAACCCCTGTCAAATTTTTATTTCGGTCAACCCCAAGTTCCCCTGGTTCATCACCCCCTCCTCCAAGCACCTCTTCTACACCTCCATCCTATACTCGTACTACCACTACTACTCCTACCCTGGTTGTTCATGTTATCTCAGTTGCCCCAGTTTTTCCACTTATCCCCATTATCATGGCTAATAGATATGCACCCTTACAGCTGCCTGCTAATCCTGGGGCTATGCCTCAGGACTACCAGACAAAAATCACCTATTTTGATGGCACAAACTCCTGCACCGCCCTACAACATACAAAGAAAATGCAGGATTACTTCGAGAGTTATGAAATTGATGACGACAGCGTGAGAATGAAGATTTTTGTCCAAAGTTTGACCGGTGATGTGAGAACCTGGTTTAGGGCACTTACACCCAATTCCATATTAAATCCTGAAGCCTTATACCAGACATTTATTAACAGATGGGAGAAAAGGAAAGATCCCCTACACATACTATCTGAGTATGATACATAATGCGATGTTTGACTCAGGTGCCTCACATAACCTTATGCCCAAAGCTGTAATGGAAAGGTTGAACCTTGATGTCACAAGACCGTACAAAGATCTGTATTCCTTTGACTCAAGTCAAGTCAAATGTTTAGGCTTGATTAAAGACCTTTGTGTCTCTCTAGTCCAATTTCCCAACAAGACAATCTTAATGGACGTAGTAGTTGCTGACATTCCCACAAAGTTATGGCATGCTCCTATCCAGATCGTGGAGCAAAATTGCAAGGATCCCTTCAACTCGACCTCTCTTATGCACTATATCGTCTTGGGCAACCAAGGACATATATAGAGAAACGTTAATGAAGTATGTGGTAAGCAGTGAGGAAAAGCCCCAAAATTTTCCAATTTACTCAATCCATTCCGATATGGATTCTTTTATTTTATTTAATGATAACACCAGCCCTCCAATCGATGATAGGCCGTTATTTTTGGAACAAAAAACATACATCAATGAGGAATCGGTTGCCAATACCAACGAAATTGTTTCAACAGTCAAGGCAACCAACAAACAACAAGAAAAACATCTCGAAACAGAAATTGTAAGTCTGCCCAATCCTCAAAAAACTGAAACTCTCAATACAAACCTCAAACAAGAAAACACATGGTATTTAGAATTTGATGGTTCTGTCAACAAGTTAGGAGCATGGGCAGGAGTATGGATTTACAATACACATGATAATCATGCACAAGGCCATCCCTATAGACTCAATTTCAGATGTACAAACAACATGGCAGAGTATGAAGCTCTTCTCTTAGGCCTTAAACTACTTAAAGTCCTAGGAGCTACAAAAGTGTCCATCCTTGGTGACTCCAACTTGATTAAAAAACAAATAAAAGGTAACTTTGTTACTAAAAACAATAGAATGAGAGCTTACAGGGTTGCTGCCACCGAAATTCTCAATTCCTTCAGTAAATTCAAGCTTGCCAAAATTCCAAGAGATCATAATATTCATGCCCACAGTCTAGCATCCTTTGCTAGCACATGCAGGCTTCCCTTTGAACCAAATCACCATTTCACCGCTGAAATAAAACACAGAGCTTCGGTCCCTAACAATGTCAAGGATTGGCAGCTATTTCAAAATGATGCCGAGATTAACAATTTCTTAACTCTTGAGGGAGAATTTTCCAACACAAACATTGACATGGATGCCATGAACGTCTCACAACAGCTAGCAGAAGAAAATCACCCCACTGTAACAGCTACAACAACTAAACAAATCCTTAACCCAACTCTGTTTAACAACACAAACGTAGAACAACTGAAACAAATGTGTTTAGAGGAAATAGCCAAAGCAGAGGATGAGTTTATTGATCTAAAGAGTAATTTTCTACCTGCCGGCCTTACTCCATTAGAAGACATGCTTAATGACAATGATGTGCCCAAAAAGCCAAAAATGGAGTCCTTGAATGCTGCTATAAAAGAACACAACATAGGAACAACAGAGCAGCATAGAAAGATTAAGTTGTCCAAAAAACTGCCCCCTGATCAAAAACCGAAATACGTGGATTTGTTCAAATAATTCCATGATGTATTTTCCTGGAGTTATGAGGACTTGAAGTCCTATGACACTTCAGTGATTCAACATACCATTCCCTTAAAACCAAATCAAAAACCGTTCAAACAGAAACTTAGAAGAATCAACCCCATGCTTCTTCCCCTTATCGAAAAAGAAATAAAGAGAATGTTTGAAGCTGGTACCATTGCACCCATCAGATTCTTTGAATGGGTATCCAATTTAGTTCCCACTAGGAAAAAAACAGGAGAGATAAGACTGTGTGTAGACATGAGAAATTTAAACCAGGTCTCTCTAAAAGACCACTACCCTTTGGCCAAAATGGACCATATCTTACAAAGAGTAGTGGGTTCCTCTAGAATTTCTTTACTAGATGGATTTTCAGGATTTAATCAGATACTTGTTTACCCGAATGACCAAGACAAGATAGCCTTTACCACACCGTGGGGAACATTTAAGTACGTTAAAATGCCTTTCGGGCTGAAAAACGCTGGTGCTACCTTTCAAATTGCAATGATATTGATTTCCAGGAGATACATGATTTCCTTGTATGTTTACCTTGATGACCTGACCCCATTCTCCAAATCTGACCAAGAGCACCTTAAGCACTTAAGGAAAATTTTCATGACATGCAGGAAATATGGCATTTCCTTGAATCCTAAGAAGTCCCTGTTTTCCCTTGAGGAAGGAAAGCTTCTAGGGCATATCATATCAAAAGATGGGATTAGAATTGATCCTGAAAGAATTCAAGCTATCCTTCAAATCCCCTATCCAAGAAACATAAAAGAACTGCAAGCATTCCTTGGACAGATCAATTTCCTAAGGAGATTTATCCCAAACCTAGCTGAGCTAATAAGGCTATTAAGAAAGATGTTGAAGAAGGATGCGAAGGTAAAATGGTCTCTTGAGACCAAGCAAGCCTTCGAGAGTATCAAAACTGCCTTAACTAAAACACCTGTCCTCACCAGTCCTCGATTTGACAAAGATTTCATCATTTTTTCCTTTGCATCTGAGCACACTATAGCCGCTGTCCTTTTGCAAAAAGATGATCAAGGTAACGAAAAGTCAATTGCTTCAGCCGAGCTTTGAGAGATGCACCCTTGAAATATCAGATTATGGAAAAGCAGGCTTATGCCCTAGTCAAAGCCATCAAAGATTTCAGAATTTACATCTTATACTCCCACGTGATTGCCTACGTCCCTAACTCTGTTGTAAAGGATATATTAACTCAAGTGGGACTAGAAGGCAAAAGAGGCAAGTGGATTGCCAACATCCTTGAATACAACATTGAAATAAAACCCACCAAGTTGATAAAGGGACAAGGTTTAGCCAAACTAATGTCTGAAACAAACTTCCAAGCCTTAGACATCAATCAACTGGACAATGAACTGGAGCTGGCGACTCCACAGATCAGTGAAACCTTTTTGCAATCCCCATGGTACGCTGATATTTGCTTTGTATTGTTAAACCTGTGTGCTCCCCCAGGGTTGTCTAGAACCAAGAAAATATTTTTAAGGATGAAATCCTCAAAGTTTTGTGTCATAGATGGTGTTTTGTTTTGGAAAAATCATGAAGGTATTCTGCTTAATTGTTTGACTATGAATGAAACTAACAACATCATGAAAGAATTCCATGCAGGGGACCGTGGAGGACACTTATATTGGAAGTCAACGGCTGACAAGATTTTAAGGGCTGGTTATTATTGGCCCTCTCTATTTGCAAATGTCAAGAAGTTTGTTGTTTCATGCCACAAATGCCAAATCTTTGAAGGAAAAAGAAAATTATTGCCCATGCCCCTTAAGCCCATTTCAATCGAGAAACCTTTTCAACAATGGGGTCTCGACTTCATTGGAGAAATTCATCCCTCTTCCTGAGGCCAGCACAAGTGGATTCTAACAGCCACCAATTATTTCACTAAGTGGATTGAAGCCATTCCATGTAGACAAGCCAACAACTCCACCATTATCCAATTCCTCGAGAGCAATATCCTTTCCAGATTTGGCTACCTTGAAAAAATCATCACTGACAACGTTGTTTCCTTCAAATCGAAAAAGATAATCAACTTCTGCCATAAATACCACATTACCTTGGGCCACTCCACACCTTACTACCCTCAAGGTAATGGCTTGGCTGAATCGTCCAACAAAAGCCTCATCAATATCATAAAGAAACTGCTGGAGGAAAACAAAAAGAACTGGCATAGGAAGCTCACAAATGCTCTGTGGGCAGATAGACTTTCCACCAAGAAATCCATTGGGATGAGCCCTTATGAGCTAGTATATGGCATGGAAGCCAAATTTCCTTCATCTTTGGGCATTCCTACTATTAAAACGCTGCAAGAAATTCAGGCTGAACCAAATGACATACAGAGAAGAATCAATCAAACCATTCATCTTCAGCAAACCAGAGAACAATTCTACGACAGAGCTCAAATGCTGCAAGAAAAACTCAAAAATATGTTTGATAAGAAAACCAAAGCAGAAGATTTATGGGTGGGGAGAAATGTTCTAAGATGGGACTCACGAAGAGAAGACAAGGGCAAACATGCAAAATTCGATTTTATGTGGAAAGGTCCATACATCATCAACGTTGTGCAAGGCAATAATACATATTTTCTCAGATCTCTAGATGGCAGCACAACTGAAGAAGGCCCTGTAAATGGCCGAATGCTAAAGCACTACAATGACCCTTTTTGACTAAAAAGAATGGGCGGTGTTATTTTTCTGTACATAGAACGTTTGTAAATATCAGCACTTTGATTTTAATTTTTGTAAGAATCCATAACGCTAAAACACGCAGAAGAAAGCAGACAATGCTTTACAATCTAACAGCAAAAAAGTTAAGGGAGAGTGTTGTTAAAAGTCCAAAAGTTCAAATCAATCCAACAGTCAGCACTAAGAGGTTTCAAAGCACAGCAATAACAAAAGAAATCAAGGCAATCTGACCTACTGTTCTTGGCTTCTCACAAGGAAAAGCCATCCTCAAGTGGAGCCACTGTTAGCCCCCTACTGCAGCAGGTTACTCATATTTCATGATTGACATTTTTACAGGCCAAATATGTCATACTTTGCATGCTGCAATGCTTCATATTTGCTAAACAGTCTCCAAGGAGAGAATGCTACTCAAAGTTCATCTACTGCATTCCAATTTTGAAGAGTCATTCCAGTTTTGTAGAATTTTCAGCTAAAGGGAGGTCCAAACAGCCTAATCTTGGTCTCCCTAGGTTTCAATTTCCTGTTTTAGAATATATAGAATGAAAATCTGTCCAAACAGCTTAATCTTGGAAGATTCTTAGATAGGTAGAGAATCAAAGGAGCCCAACTGCTTAATCTGGGCCCTTGGAAGAAATAAGGGTAGTTTGTAGATAGGAAGGCATAAAAGAAAAAATTGAAATGCTGGGTCTGCAAGCCTAAGTGCACCCAAACCAAAAGAAGATAAAATGTTAGGTAAGTAGGCTGGGTAGGTAGTTTTGAGGTTGTAGAATCTTGACTTCTGATCAGTTATATGTTTTCAAAGTATCATCTCTACTCAAGTCACAGTGATCAGGCAATTGCACATGGAGGAGTTCAAATCAAGCATAACTAACTTCCCTTTCTTCTTCTTCCCCAAATCATTAACTAATTTCCCCAAACAATAGGTCAAGATCTTCTTGATATCTTAGTCTCATCATTCTCCATGTCATTAGCCTCGGTGAACATCTCCTTCCCTCAAGGAGGATCCATACTTTCTCTATAAGGTTCTATCTCCCCTTTGAAGCATAAAATCTCTGAAACTTAGCGCTTTCTTGACATCTCCATATTAACCACTCACATTATTATTTAACTCCCTATATTTTCCTCATCCCCCCACTAAACTATGTAGATAATCCCCTTATGTAAATATCCCCTCCCCCTGGTTGAAAATAACCATAAGTACCCCCGCGAATTGCTCAGTTTATCTGAAACTTGGCAAGACCCCTCATGCTGCCCCTTCAAACCATCTTCTAATCCAATGGACTCCTTCCAAAGCATAAAATTCCTTTTCTAGTTATCGGACCCCTTCCGAGGCCTCAAATACTCTTCAAAAGCACATATTCATTCCTTCCGATCGCAATAAACCCTTGCCGATTGCCTTAACATTCTTCTGATCCTGGTGAGCCATCTTGCATCGGCATATCACAAATATTTTATACCACATAGGTTTGCCCCTTTCCTTTTTGCCCGATGCGATATCGCGATATCGGCGATCGACGATCGCAAGCATCGCATTTCCAAAATAAATACCTTCTCATTCTCCGCCGATGCGATATTGCGATCGCATCGAACAAGTATATCACATCGCAATAACATAGGAATTACCCTGCCGACCCGAACATTGCCACATCACCCTGCCACGTTACCTCACTAACGTCATCTGCCGTACAACTGACTTAAGCAGCCAAAAGAAAGGGGAAAATGCACAAGCGCGAAAGTCGAGCTTCGGAATAAGAAACAGAGGCAGTTTTCGATGCGCGATTAACGATATTGGGGAATCGTTAGGGAATCTTTTGATTCCTTAGCCCTTTTTTGCATCGAAAAAGCCCGAAATTTCCCAATTTTGCGAGATGAAATTAATTTAAAGACAGAGAG
>APFE030711997.1:16062-74995 GCA_000404065.3 Pinus taeda
ATGTTGATGACCCTGTTCATTTCGAAGATGCAATTAAGGATAGGAAATGGATAGAAGCTATGGATGAGGAGATCAATGCCATAGAAAGAAACAAGACATGGGATTTAGTTGAACTACCAAAAGGAAAAGAAGTCATTCTTCCCATGAATGGGAGAAAGGAATTGAAGTCCCTTGAAGATCTTCTTATAGGGGAGAGATATGGAATTAAATCTGCCATAAGAGCACAGAAGAAAAGGTTGCACGATAGCTTGGAGATGCAAAGGTTTGAAATCTTGTCTGAGGCAGAGAGAAAGAGGATATTACATGATGATCAGAATATTTTTGCAGCTGCTATGGCATCTGAAGGAACATCTAAGGAAGTGAGAGCAAATGACCCACTGATTTTCCTAGAAATCACAAGTGCAGATCATGCCCTAATGGATATAGCCAAGTGTAAAGACAGTACTTTTGTTCTCCAGAACAGTAACGAGGCACAGTTTTGTGGCTTGGGATTGATTGGAGTGCCTGAGCACATCAGTGAGAAAGATGAAAAGAAAGCTGATATGAATAGGCAGAAAGTTTTGAATTTTTGAGGAAATGTTTGGGTATGACTCATAACCCAGCAGTTGAAATTAAAGGAGAGTGTTGAAATATAATTTTAACTACCGTGCAACTGTTGTACAGTGATGCCAAAACCACCATGGATTTCCCCGCACCACCATTTACACAGAGTGGTATTTTTCGAGGGGGCTTCGATCACACTCACTTGTTGACACATGTCCACAGGCACTGTTTCAAAACCACCCTTCCCCAGCACATAAAATCTGTACGTTTTTGACCTCCAGGGAATTGCTGTGAGTCGACCGATCAAATCAACGGTCATGGCAAAAGGGTACATGGTTCTTGGTTATCACGTTGACCACCGTGCGATTGACATGAAGTTTTTGGTTTGACCGCGGTTTGTTTCAGTGAAATAATTAATGGTATTTAATCATGTTCGTATAATATAAGTAAAACCTTTTAATTTTATTTTTTTTTAAACCTACGGAAGTATGGTCATTCATTTTTTTATTGTTAAAAAAAATATATGCAATGTAAAAGCGTGAAAGCATATGTGTAAGTTTGTTTTGTTAAGAAAATACAAGGGGAGCATGCAATGAAGATAGGTGAGCAACGTGAGTATTTTTTTGAGAGGGGTTTGGAATTTTTCCTTGTTCGTTGAACAATGAAAGAAAATTCGCAGCAGCTAATATAATGTAATGTTTTTTTTCGTAGTTAAAATTTAATGTGAAATATACACAATAGTGTAAAATGCAAATGGTTGTTGGTTGAAGAAATAGAAATATGCAACAACGCATGAGTGAGGAGTGAAAAGTAAGGAGAATTTTTTTTACAAAAGTAAATGTAAATTTTATTTTTACACAGTAGTGTAAAAATTTGGAGCTGAAACAGAGTAATTTTTTTGGTGTGGAATTGGAAGTTCTTAGTGAATCCCTCTGTTAAGAGGGAGATCTTTTTGTAACAACTTGTTTTATTAATGAATACAAAGTTTTACTGTGCATCTAAAATACTTTGTTCTCTCGAGAAACAATTTAGCTTCCCTATGTTAAGATCTTGTGGAAAAAACAGAGCATTTTCCTTTGTTCAGTCTTTTGTTTGAAATTACTAGAAATTCTCAACAAAGTCCTAGGAGAAAAACACCATTGCCACAAGTAGATATAGACATTTTTGTAAATCTTGTTTTGTGACCAAAGCTCTTATAAGTTATTGTTTCTCCCATGCATCTCAAGAATTTATAAATTCTAGAGTTAAAACATGTATAATATATGTCTCTAAATTGCCACCCAAACTAATGAAAATCATGGTTTATTACATACTCCAGTAAAATTTGGACAAATATTTTTCTTACCGGTGGGAAATTATTTATTTACTTGAAACTTGAAAAGGGAAGGGTTTTATAAAAATCTATTAGAATTTAGACATGCCTTTAAACTCGGTACCTACCTTTCTTATTCACTGTAATCCAAATACGTTCTAATTTGATAATGAACTAGTACTTACATTTCTTATTCATTTTCAATATAATAACATTCTTATTAGTCCCTACAACAGGCAAGGCAGGGGCTATAGCAATCTAAAAGATGCCTTTGTTATTACTTTGATGCCATTGTTATTACTTTGAGCTGGTTATTATTTAAAGTTATCGAAACTTTTTAGGATTGTGATAATTTTTTACAGTGAAATTTATTTCACCATATTATTTGGCCTCTTCCAGAAGTAGGGATGCCAGAACCATAGGTCATATTACTTTATTTCCTTCTTATTATCTTTAGTTTCTTTAGCATTTTGAATGGCTAAACTGATGCTAGCATTAGTTTTAAAGCATTAAATATGACATGCCAATGAGCCAGGCAAGGATCTCTGTATGCAAGGACCTAGAGCATGACCAAGCGCTCTGGTGGTTGAAAGCTTCACCGCTGAGTGTCTCTGTGTGAATTTTGAGGACCGAGAGCATGACCAAGCCCTGGAGGACATGAATTGGGGGCACATTTGAATAAATCCTTCCTCCTCCTTCACAAATTTCTAAATCTGTCCTTGCTGCGGAGTAACTAGTTCAAGCCTTCCTCTTCCTTCACCAATTTCTGAATCTGTCCTTGCTTCGGAGTAACTAGGGTTGCGATGGCAATAGATTGATTTTTTGTGTTGTCCATCTGCATGTTGGGTTATCTTGGGTTATAGAAAGATAAACAAGTGGGAAAATCATGGGTTCACAGGGATTTATATTTAATTAACATGTCAATCAATTACATGATATTATCTATCTTGCCTAAACCACTGTCAATCTGTATGTATATTTAGATACTATGATTGTTTCGAAGTATTAGACCTCATTTTTGAAAAATTAGGTTCCTTGGTTAAACCACTGTCAATCAGTATGTATATTTAGATACTATGATTGTTTTGAAGTATTATACCATATTTCAATTTCGAAAAATATGTTGAGTTTGTGCATAGGCTATTTATGAATAGCAAGGGTATGTGTTATTGATACAGGAAGGGAACTATATCCAAAAAGCTTCTTGCATGTGTTGTCTCCATCTTTACATCTTGTTGCATTTTTGGACTTCCTTGGCTTGCAAAATGGACACCTTTTTCTAATTCAATGAAGACTGTCCTAACACTCCACCCTTGTTCGATGGATCTGTGCTATGTCCATATTCAATCCATTAGCTACACAGAATTGATGGATCAATCCTATTTCTCTTTTCTTGCAGTGATTAATTCATTTGTTTATCATGAATCCATGCAAAGAAGCTGTATTAGTTTGCAATGAATTTCTGCCAGATTAGAATTTGATTAAATTCAATTCAGCAAAATATTTGTTGAGGTGTTGGTGGAGTGCAATTCATAATTGCATTTCTCAATTTTATTGATTTGAAAATTCATTGAAATGAGTTAAAATGTAGGTATATATTGGCCTTTGCAATGTTCATGAGTGCTAATCTAGCATTATTCATTAATTCACGCTTCCACTTTTCAACTACTGGTGCTGGTGGATAAGCTAGTGCTGGATAAGCTGGATCAACAACATAAACAACTGCTTCATCTATATTGACTTATTCACCCAACAACATAATCGACAATTTCAACACGAAAATCTACAGCTGGATCTACTACTGATGACTTAACCTAAGTCCATGTCTTGCCATGAAACGAATTCAATAGTTGGAAGGGTTTACTTAATACCTCCTGCAGGAAGCTCAAAGCACTCAACTGCTCAGGCTTGCAGTACCAAACATCCTTCATTCTCAGATAAATAGAGAAGTAGTCATATTAATGTTGAAGAAACTCCTATGCCACATTGATTTTTATTAAACTTGCAATCACGACCTATCCAAATCCAGACCTCTTTAGCAATGGTGAACTCCCAAAACCAATAGTTGTCTCACAATTGTTGTCAAATCTGTGGAATTCGGCTCTAAACACATTTGCCAATTCGAGTCGTCCTTAGCAAACATTTACATCCATAAAACATTGGAAACTAATCCTGGATTCCTACAATAGCAGTGATTTCCAGATGTTAAATGAGTTATTGGATTGGGAGGAGCATTGGGTATTTTTTAGCTACTGAAGTAATGTAGTTATGAATGTGATAAACATGATGAGTTTTATGTTTTTTTTTGCATACTTCCCTGAGATTGTATGGGGTCACCGATATTCTATTTTAAGGAGTTGTCCTTAGCAAACACGCACATCCAAAAAACATTGGAAACTAATCCTGGATTCGTGCAATAGCAGTGATTTCCAGATGTTAAATGAGTTTTGGAAATATTTTCCATATTGGATTGGAAGGGTCACACGGTATTTTTTTATCTACTGAAGTGATGTAGTTATGAATGTGATAAACATGATGAGTTTTATGTTTTTTTTGCATGCTTACGTAAGATTGTATGGAGCCACCAATATTCTATTTTAAGGAGTCATCCTTAGCAAACATGCACATCCAAAAAAACATTGGAAACTAATTCTTGATTCCTGCAATAGTAGTGATTCCGATATGTTAAGTGAGTTCTGGAAATATTTTCCATATTGGATTGGAAGGATCACTCGGTATTTTTTAGCTACTGAAGTGATGTAGTTATGAATGTGATAAACATGATGAGTTTTATGTTTTTTTTGCATACTTACCTAAGATTGTATGGGGTCACTCATATTCTATTTTAAGGATAAATATAATTCTATCAAAACACTCACCAAAGCTATTATGGTAGAATCCTCTGGCAATTTCACATATATTGGACTAGAACAAGAAATTCTAGTCACATATATCCTACTTCTATCCCCTTCCCATTCAATCGAACCAGTAATTCTATGTAGTATGATTAAGATCGATTGCCCTGCTCGCAATTGCTTTCCCTTCTAACTAGTAATCGATTGTCCTGCTCTTCTCTGCTCAGTTCAGTGGTAACTACCAAAAAGAATGATTGACGTGGTGATCGTACCACATTGGTTGGTAAGGAATTATTTTACATTTACATTAGTAGTTCTCAATCTGCTACTAAGCTTTTAGGGAGCATGTTATGAACAAATAAATATGGATCACTTCGTTTTTTGTTGGGTTGGGCTTCAATGCATGATGCCCTCTATTCTCAGGTCTCTCTGTCCCTTTCCTTGCCGCCTTGTGCTATCCTCCTTAAACCTCTGAAATAAGTTGATCTTACCAAAGAAAGATTGGAGGGCCTTCTTATGCCTGGAAAGCAAATAGTCTTGATTGTGTCAAGTTATATATATAATAAAGTCATTATCGGACTAATTGAGTCCAAACGTTCTAATTACAACAGAAACGCAAACAGGCCTAGTTAGAAGAGCTGGAACCTCAAGCCCTGAAACAAGCCTAGTTAGAAAAGCTACAACCTTAAGCCCTGGAGCCTAAGCCCAGGAGACCACCCAACAACATTGGAAGATACGGAGCCTTCAGCCAAGGAAGGATTTCGTGGAAGAATAATAAACAGAAACATTAAATATTTGTGGCGTGGCAAGCACATGATGTTCTAGTTCAGTGGTTTTCATACCTCAAAATTTGACACTTAGAAAACAGAATATGGGTGAGTAAAAAAATCCCTTCTCAATCCTTTTTCAAGGGGAAAAGAAGGCTGCTAGCTCCTTATTTCACATCCCAAATGAGAAATGAGGGATCATGAATGACTCATCCATTTGTCATAGCCTACTTCTACAACTTATCACATTATATGCAATTTCAATTTTCAAGTACCCAACTAAATTGACTTGCTCATGGCCTCTGCTTCATTGTCCCCTCCATTTTCGGTTTTGTAAGGATTATTAGAGCTTTGTCCCCTGGATGGGAGCCCTCTCTACCAGCTGCACAAAATCCTGCATCTATAATCTGGATTGTTTTTACCAAATATTGACTTGCCTTCACTGTGCCAAGCAATATACCAATGTCCTCCACTTTTTGATACTGCTTCGATGCAACTTCAAGAAACTTTGTAGTCCTTCTGAGGGACTAGATGCCTTACAGACAAAATTGTTTGACAACAAATTGGGCCTTTAATGGACAAAATTCTTATTTGTTCACAACCAAGCTTTGGTTGGCTTGTGAGATTGATGAAGCATCAAGTTGTCCACCAAGCTTATGTTTTCATTATGTCCTTCTCAAATGATGCGTCTCAAAAAGGATGGGGTTAGGTGAAAGTCTTAAAAGAAAACTTGAGTTGCAGAAAGTTCATGTTATCCACTGCAACCTTAGGCCTTGGCATGTGTTTCTTGAAACAATTTTCCAAATTAAATTTTTATATATGTAAATTAAATTTTTATATATGTAATTGGATGCATATCTAAAATTTTACTCATCTCATATATGATATATGAACTGATTTGATTGTTTTGGTCTATAAAGTGGAATTTACATCAGTTTTCGAATCTATCTTTTGCAATATATATTTCAGTGGCAATTTTTCTACCTCTATCTTTGGTGATTTCATCTTTACCAAAGAACTTAATTACTCTTAGTCATGGCTTCATCTTCGAAAGGATTCTCAATTATATCTATGTAAACTAGTCTAAACTAAATTGCAATATTCCTAGTGCCACTTAGTTTAAATATAGCTAATTTGAGTATGAATTGCTAATGAGGTGTGAGATGATCAATTAAAACTTTCATTTTACTATTTATATTTTATTGAATCATTTAGGATGTGTGCACTAATACCAATATACATCATTGTTGAATTTGAGTGACTATATATATATATATATCCCAACACACCCCATCCCCCTTGAATTTCTCTAAAATTTGTGGGTATTCTCACACCTGTTTCTCTCATCTCCCATTCCCATGTCCCCCATCCCATAAACTTGGTAGAACATTGCTTTATATTGCTCCACAACACCACAACTATAAGATTGTGATTCTTTAAATCTCCATAAGTACATTGCAAACTTTAGGTATTGCAGAGCCTTGTAATTTGAAATCATTTAGTGTTGTATTTTTGTTTATACTTTCTTTGTGATTCTTTAAATCTCCATGAGTACATTGCAAACTTTAGGTATTGCAAAGCGTTGTAATTTGATTTGTATTTTTGTTTATACTTTCTCAATATGAATTTGAAAATCTTCATACTCTACTTCTTTTCTACAACCATTGCAATTTCCATCTTATGTCTTGCAACCTTACAATAGTCACCCCGTATACTCCTATGAGCTGTGACAAATATGTTTCATGATCCTTTCAGAATTTTTAATGTTCCCTATGAATTGATTATCTATGGCAAGATGAAATAGCCTATACAGCTTTGTAAGTTATATGGAAGGACGAAATAACCTATCCAATGTAGTAGGTTATTGCCTTGATAAAGAGGTAAAAAACTAATTTTCCCAATATTGAGGAAACATTGTGCAAAAATTGGGTCAAATGGAGAAAAGAAAACCCAAATTGGTGAGTGCACCCACAACCCCTAACAATTGGGAGCTAGTGGAGAAATATATAAATAAGAGGAGAGTTGGAATCAAATTGGAATCTGTAATGAACCTTGACATCACACCACAACATGTGATTTTTTTCTTTGATCTAGCTAATTATAATACATAAACTAATGGTACTTCAGATCAACATTGCTCAACATGTATGCCCCTTTTTCAACATAGTTATTATCGTAGTCAATTTCAAGCTACTATTTTGCGTGGCTCGTCATAGTAGTCATTATCATCATAGTAGTCATTATCGTGGTCAGCCAACTGGGTTGCCTAGACATTATTTTATTTTTTGTCTGTTATTTGCATCCTCTATTGTTATCTTGGTGTGGCCCAAGGTCGTTATCATCTCCAATCTATGTAATGTCGTCAACATTTAATGTGATTTTAAAGTTAAGAGTTGTTCTATTCTCCTTTCATTTAACGTGATTGGGTTTGCTACACTGCCCGGATCTCCTCCAGAGGTATGTATTCCCTGTTAGCGCCAGCGTTTATTCTCGTGCAGGGTTTACGTTGAACTGAGTTTCAACTTTCATAAAATTAGGATTCAGATAGTTTTGCCTAATGAAATTTGTGGGAATAGCATTTGCATAATACATTATTTGATTTTGAAATTCATTGAGTCAAAATATTCGTTGTAAGGAAATGATTTGAATGAGATGTTAAAATTGTTATTGGTGGAACTGTTTACACTCAAAGAGAAGCTTACCGTTTGTCCAATGAGGTTGAACACCAGAAGTCACCTTCAAGTGCTGAACCACGAAACCCTTATTTTAAGCATTTTTGTTTGTGTGTTGTTGCTTTTAGGTCATAACCACTCAGGATTCTCACCTGGCCTCAATTGCTTAATGGATTTTCGGTTAAGAACTCAAGACAGATCTATGTTAGGTTAGGTTTTATGAAACAAAGTTAGCTGATCTTCAAAAGTGGTGATGTTTCCCATTGAAACATTTGAAAAATGTTATGCAAAATATCCACTGACATTTAAATCGACAACACTGCCATTTCAATAGTAATTATGCTTGGAAGTTTGTAGGAATTACACTGACCACTTTTATGACTTCGACTTGAAGTTTTATCACTTTCAGATGTTACACAAGCTCTTATGTTTTATCACTTTCAGATGTTACACAGAAGTTCTTATTATTTAATGTTGGTACATTGTTAGAAACGTCTGATGTCTGAAATGAGAATGGCTGAAGTCCCTAAAGTCATAGGAAACAAATGTTGGGTATTTTTTTTTGCTTCTGTTTGTGATGGATAAATACCAAAACCATCAAAATATAAAACACAGAGGCTATGCTCTGTTTCCTTTACACCAGGATCTTTTACACAGAGAAGTCTTTTAAAAACAATTGCACAGGACAGAGTATTTCACCACCATAAAATTTCCATTCATTAAACAAAACATTTACATATTCATCCTCTTTCACTCAGAGGGATTCACCAAAACATTGACACAAAAGTTACTCTGCCTCCTATGAAATTTTACACCTCTGTGTAAATATTTCATTTACATTCACTGCTGTGTGAAAACAAAATTACAGGGAGTTACAGATTTACCTTTTCACCTGTGTGAAACAACTCATGGATTTGGGACAAAACAAGCCACTGGTTTTTCATTCACTTCTCCTCCTGCACTGCTGTGCAATTTTTACATTACAATCCAAAACATTACCCTTCTGCATAAAAATCATTTTTACATTACAGACCAGAAATATTCATGCACCTCTGTGCATTCCCTGCAATGCAAAATTCACCCTCTGTTCTTTTTCATTCGCTGCTGCGAATTCAAGTTTTCTATCTCACTGTGTGAGATTCACAAATTTCTCATTGGCGCTGCGAACCCCCTGTTTTTCTTCATATATCAAATACATTACAAATTGCATTTTTTTTAATCCCCGCGGGTGGTTTTTTTTACAATACAAAAATGGGTCAACGTTATATTAAAAAACATATATTAAAAACAATAAAAATAAATTTACGCCCATACTTTTATTTACTTCGCCGTATAAATATTAAACGCATTACCAAAAAACATAGTAATGTTTTTAATATAAGGTATGGGATGCATTTAATTTTCAACGGGCCCGCGTACTTTGGACAGGTTTAAACTGCACTGTCCTTTCCCGGAGATCAAACGGCGGACAGCAGACATGTTTAATCGAACGGATATCGGAAGAGGTAAGTTGGGTGCAAGATACCTTCCGACGGATTGTCAGTGCTGATGTCAGGCCAGCATCACTTGCTGGACAGTTGTCAGCTCCAGATTGCATCGGAGCTCGATGCACGGAAATTGCCTTTTGCTGAAGGGTGGTGCGATATGATACCGGGCGGGTTAAATTTCCTGTGGTGGTTTTCTCCGTTGACTGTTGACCCGTCCGCGCGGTTGGTGAAATTATATATTTTAACAACAAACACCATTGCGACAAGTACATATAGATATTTTTGTAAATCTTGTTTTGTGAAAAAAGCTCTGGTAAGTTATTGTTTTTCCCATGTGTTATAAATTTTAGAGTTAAAACATGTATAACACATATCTCTAAATTGGCACCCAAACTAATGAAAATCAGTGGTTTATTGCATACTCCAGTGAAATTTGGACAAATATGTTGGGAAATTTTTTATTTACGTAAAACTTGAAAAGGAAAGCGTTTTATAAAAATTTATTAGAATTTGCACATGCCTTTAAACTCGTTATTTACCTTTCCTATTCACACTAATAGAAATACATTCTAATTTGATAATGAACTAGTACTTACATTTCTTATTCATTTTCAATGTAATAATTTCTTATTCATTTTCAATATAATAACATTTTTATTAGTCCCTGCCATCTCGCAATAGCATGGGATTATAGTAATTGGAAACGAGGTGGTTGGTATTAGTTGAGGGGTTTATTAGAGCTGGTTAATTTAGTCTAATCAATGTTTTGAGGTATATAGTGATTTACATTCTTTTTTGGCCTCTTCCGGAGGCGGAGAGGCAAAAACAACAAACACAATGTTAGCTTAATGCTAACATTAATTCCCACACATTTAATGTTTGGTGTTTGGGATAATGTTTTAGAGACAAATTATATATTGTCTTATTTCAGACAGGAGGCATGCATGAAAATGGGCATGGCAAGATTATCGTGGCGAGCATGGTGAGAGGAGAGGAGGTGTGTTGCTGCCATTACTTTTATGTACAACAGCTACCAACTACCAACAACAACTACCAGCTTTCTCGCAACTTCTATGCAACAATGGCAAGCGTGGTGAGAGGAGAAGAGGTGTATTGCTAACATTACCAAGCATGGCCAGAGGAGAAGAGGTGTATTGCTCCCATTACCAGCTACTAGCAATAGCTACCAACTTTTTGTGCAACAGAGGCCAGCATGGCGAGAGGCGAAAAGGTGTATTTCTGCCATTACGTGAGGAGAAGAGATGTATTGCTCCCATTACCTTTCTATGCAAGAGCTACCAGCAACAACTACCGAGTTTCTGTGCAACAATGGCAAGCATGGCAAGAGGAGGAGAGGAGGTGTATTGTGGCAAGAGGAGAGGAGGTGTATTATTGCCATTACCTTTCTGTGCAACAGCAACCATCTACCAGCAATAGCTACCACATTTCTATGCAACAACTACCAGTTGGTTTGATGGATGAGTTGCAGGTTCTAGTCACATCGAAGAAGAAGCCTCTTTTCACTATTTTTTCATTTACAATTGGTTTGTACCGTGATTTCATGCAGAAATCATGGAAACAATAGAGATTCATGGAGAAATTATGGCAATAACAGAGCTTCTAAAGAGCTAACAACAGAGCTTCTAGAGGGCTTGTAATGGTCTTGATAGCTTTGCAGAGAAGACAAACCACATTCACATTCTCAATTTCAACTTTGCAGAGATGACAAACCACATTCACATTCTCAATTTCAGCCTCAGTTACAACATCAGTCATAAAATCTACAACCCATCAGTGGGAAAACCTTGTGAAGATTGGTCCCATCATCCCATTAATTCCAACGAGGCTCAATGAGGAACCATAATCCAAGAATTCATCTGGCACAGTTCAAGTAGTTAAATCAGTTCAATGAGATAAGTGAGCTAACAACCCTATAAGGCTACTTGACTATCTCGCAGGAGCATGGTGAGCTAATACAAGGTCCTTGACTAACCACCCACAATCTATCCATCTGCCCCTCGTTGGTCTGATATCAAGCAATCTATCATATCCATGCCGGTTGGCACAAATTTCTTTTTGTAACTGAAAGCAAATTACTTGAGGGATCTCAATTTTTTTACCAAAGAGCTCATGCCCAGCGCAGTAGGAAATAACTAATGCCCAGCGGAGGATGAAAACTTGAATCAGGGACTAGGACTGGGATAGAGAACCAGTAGAGCCCCTTATTTCTCCTCTCATATGTTGTTCTAGAAATCGTTAAAACAACCTCTGTCTTTTTCCTCTCATATATCGCTTCAACAATTGTGCGAACGACCTCTGCCTATGCTCTTCCAAATCTATTTCATATTTTTCACATAAACAGTTAATAGGTATCACCGTGTCAAATAGTTATATGTATGCATGTTGATTCTCATAACTGATAGATGCGTGGTTGTAACATGGGCCAAATTTTACATTTTAATTCATATTTAATTAAATTAATATATTTCCATTAACAATTATCGCCATGCACTCTGCCAGATATTAGATTTCGGATGCATTACAGGGTCTCTTGGCCACATGCATTAAGTTTATACATGCACTCTGCTAGATGCATTACAAGGTCTCGTCACCACATGCTTAATTTTGTACATTCAGCTCTAACATGTTTGCGTAAATTTATACATTCAGCTCTAAGATCTTTGGATAGCTTGTCCATGGGACAATAGACAAAGATGAAGTGTAATAAATGTCCTAGTAACAAAGTCTATTGTAGTTTATACATTGGGCTCTGACACCTCTCGATAGCTTGGCCAAGCTTTTCACAACTTCTCACTCTCCCTAGCTCAAGACTTTATTTCTGATGGTCTAGATGGATGGAAGTCGAGACCAACCATAGTGTTAGCTAATGGATGAATCTCATGTATGTCGGTATCAAGATATTTTGGTGGTCCTATCATTCCAAACTCCTTATACTTAGCTCTCGCCAACATGATATGCTGGTATGTCAATGTCGATGGCCTAATATACCGAAAAATGATGGGATAATCCCCATTTGTTAACAAATTTTTGGGAACATTGGTATGAGGGGTTCTGTATGGATATTTCAATGAAGTGCTAATCTTTAACTCAATCAAGTACTAATAAATCATTTTTACAAGTTAACTGTTCTGTATAGTGGGTGTACATCCTACACGATGCAAGGTATTTTTTCCATTAGTTTGCTCTTTTGTGTCTTTTAAATTCTGTTGTTTATGGAACCCACCTGTGAAAACCTTATCCTTGAAGTAGATTTTCATGCGCCTTGATGACTCTGTCCTTGGCCATATCCACACTTCGATAGATGAATGGAGGTACAACATATCCTTCCTTCCATCTATTGAATATCCATCCTCAGTGCCTGCTGATGTAGCCCCTACCTAAACTGGTCTAAATCCACTTAGTACTGGCCATACCCCTTCGTATCTAAAATTGCATTCGGGTGTAAAACGGTCGATTTGTCTCCTTACCTACCTAAAGGAGCCAACCAAGGTGATCACTAATTCAACATTTGAATTTATGTAGGAATTGATTTCTTTTAGTTTGAATCATGATTGCACCTAATAAATTTGCAAGTTGGTATAAGCATTGTTATCTAACAATCTTTTGAGATCCGATAGGTAATGTCTATCATGTGGCTTTATAATTCAGCCTACTGGTTGACTTGGATGACTTGGGACGACATCCTCACTTTTGTATCTGCAATTCTCATGGTCCTCTTTGGAATTTTGTTCCAGTTCAACTTTTTCCTCAAGAACAGCTTCTTAGTTTTGTTCCTTTTGTTCTTTCTCTTTCAGTTCAAAATGGTGAGGACATGAAAATTCATCCCAGTTATTTTCGAACTTGCAGAGTAAAGACATTGATTTTATTTAAAAAAATAAAAATTGGAATGAGAATTGGGATGGGACAAATTGGTATGCTGAGATTTTTCATAGGCAAGGTACTGGGGAAGAGCTGACCTGCAAGGCTTTCCCCAAAAAGACCAACGAAATTGTCCATGTGGAAGTCGAGATCATGCAACACCTTTCTAGTCATCCTAATGTTGTCACAATGAATGTCATTCATGAAGATGCAAATACTCTGTATCTTATGCTGAACCTATGCTTCGAGGGACGCCTAATAGATGACATGTCCAAGAACAAATGCTATTGTTAGCATTAGGCTACAGAACTGATCAAAAACTTAATTGCCACTGAAAAAGCACAGGAGTACCGTCAGTCAATAAATGATAATTGTTGATAAGTAACAGTGAACAACGACATGCTTTAAAAATTATGTGTACAAGAAGATCCTTATATTAGATTGCCACTACATAGGAATAGGGCATATAGGCACACACATAGTTTTATCCTTTTGGGCACATATCTCTTATCCATGAAATCACAACCACAAGAGAAATACAAGATCATATTTTCCTACTTCTCGGATATCAAGTTTAGTTAGGTTTGGAGTGGTACACACAGCAAGTGCCCAGAGAAAGATCTATCTTCTCCATTTTCTGTTGGAATTAAATTTGTGAAGTGTGTTCTTCTCTCCCTTGTAGGTCCATTAACATGTAGGATATGTTTCTTTCTTTATGACCTGGTTTCTTGCAACTTTACATTAGTCTAAACCAAATACCAAAGATATCCTACAGCACTAAAAAAATATGGTCACAAAACCAATATTAGCATAATTGCATCTTTAAAAAAATGAAATGCCAAAACATCTACTTACATAATATTTAAATATGTTTGTTGTCAACTAGGTTTAAGTTGAATTTGAATAGTTACTCTTTGTTGTCAATTAAGTTTAATTTCATGTGAATGCATGTACTTAATCAAAAGGCTACAACAACATAAGGATAATATTTCTTCATAGGTAAAGAATATTCTCAAATTCTAATTAATCAAACCAAAAAAATTTAGGAAATAAATATTGAAAATGCTATATTTACCTTAAGCATGAGATCATAGAGTTGGAGTCAAATGTTAAGTATTAGGCCAAATGAAGACTAGAGGGTGATGTTATAAAGGGTTTTGAGGAGAAAAATAGTAATTTTAGGATCACAAAAATATCCCAAAATAAAGGTTCTACATCCCCCGAGACCGAGGGTTTTGCATGCCCACATGCAAAAGGAATCACCAAAACTGTCAGTCACCAGAAAGGGCTACAAAAGTCTAGTTTCCTCTGCTAAGATACTAAGCACTAGCCCTATAATTCTGGCCCTCTTTCTTTTTTCTTGCCCAGAAGTAAACATTTTTCTTATTTGTCTCTTTGTCTTCGTGTTATCTTCCTTCATTCTCATTTTTTATGCGTCTATTAAGAATCATTAGTTCCAGCATCTCTTGCTTGAGCCTTTTAGTTTTCAGAGTCTTTTTTTGTCTTCCCGCTGAGAAAATTCCTGCTTCACCGCCTTCTCCTTAACATTTCCCCTCTAATATTTAGAGGTACACACCATATGAAAGCCTTCAAACTTCTCCACTATTTGAGAGCTTGGTTGCCTTTTCCCCCTACACCAAGGGCATAGTCCCACACCAAATGGCCTTGTCAATGATAATGAAAACAACATAAGGATAATTATTTGTAATTAATTTTTTAAAGATGACTAAGCCCTTTAAATGATATATTCATATCTTTAAACACACCCTCCCAAGGATCGAATTTAACCAATATTATAGCAACCTTCCTTAGCCTTTTTGTCCCAAAGGACAAATTGACTTCTAGAAATCGCCCCAAATTATTGCTAAGTGCATGAAAGACGTCCAATTTCCACAACTGAGGAGGGATATCTATAATCTTCGCCAAAATTAGCATGATATCGAGATGTTAAATTTTATGAAATATCTAAATGTTTCTTCAGTTGTGCTTTTGAAATATGATACTTTATGCCTCTAGTTTTATAAGGGCTAGGATTGGGTGGGATAGGGCCTAATCCCCCCACCTCGACAAAGGGTTCCACCTTGGGAAGTTTGGGCTTGAGATTATAGTGGGTGTCGATATGACGGAGGGAAACAGGCTCAAACGAGGAGCGATATATATAAGGGAGGTGGTTGTAAGAGTATTGTTAAGAGTCCCTAAAATATTTCCTGATGTAGATGAGATACCTAAAAATTAAACAAGCTTGGAGGGAGTAGGCTCTGATACCATAGAAGGTGTAGAATTTAGTTGATTGAGGAAAATTAAATGGATAGGAAGAAGTGAAAGTAGCTGTGAGAAGAGAATAGTGATACAATTCCTACTTCATCGCCTTGTCCTTAAAATTTCCCCTCTAATATTTGGCCGTACACACCATATGAAAGCTTCAAGCTTCTCCACTATTTGAGAGCTTGGTTGCTGTTTTCCCCTTACACCAAGGGCACTATCCCACACCAAATGGCCTTGTCAATGATAATGAAAACAACATAACGATAATTATTTGTAATTAATTATTTAAACATGACTGAGCCCTTTAAATGATATATTCATATCTTTAATCATGCCCTCCCAAGGATCAAATTTAACCAATATTATAGCAACCTTCCTTAGCCTTTTTCTCCCAAAGGACAAATCGACTTCTAGAAATCGCCCCAGAGTATTGCTAATTGCGTGAAATATGTCCAATGTCCACAGCGGAGGAGGGATATCTATAATCTTCACCAAAACTAGCATGATCGCCAAAAATGAAATGCCAACACATCTACTTACATAATATTTAAATTTGTTTGCTATCAACTAGGTTTAATTTGAATTTGAATAGATACTCTTTGTTGTCAATTAAGTTTAATTTCATGTGAATGCATGTGCTTAATCAAAAGGCTAAAACAACATAAGGATAATATTTCTTCATAAGTAAAGAATATTCTCAAATTCTAATTAATCAGACCAAAAACTTTCGGAAATAAATATTGAAAATGCTATATTTACCTTAAGCATGAGATCATAGAGATGGAGTAAAATGTTAAGTATTAGGCCAAATGAAGAGTGAAGGGTGATGTTATAAAGGGTTTTGAGAAGAAAAATAGTAATTTTAGCATCACAAAAATATCCCAAAATAAAGGTTCTACATGCCCTCAGACCGAGGGTTTTGCATGCCCTCATGGAAAAGGAATCACCAAAACTGTGAGTCACCAAAGAGGGCTAAGCAGTTCTAGTTTCCTCCGTTAAAATACTAAGCACTGGACCTGTAATGCTAGCCCTCTTTCTTTTTACTTGCCCAGAAGGAAACATTTTCCTCATTTTTCTGTTTGTCTTCATGTTATCTTCCTTCAAATCTCTCATCTCCTCTTGAAACTTTTTTCTCTGGTTCTTTAATTCTTCTTTCTCATTTTTTACGCATCTATTAAGAATCATGAGTTCCAGCATCTCTTGCTTGAGCCTTTTAATTTTCTGAGTCTTTTTAATCTTCCTGCTGAGACAATTCCTGCTTCACCGCCTTCTCCTTAAAAATTCCCCTCTGACTTCTCCACTATTTGAGAGCTTAGTTGCCTTTTTCCCCTTACACCAAGCGCACAGTCCCACACCAAATGGCCTTGTCAATGATAATGAAAACAACATAAGGATAATTATTTGTAATTAAATTTTTAAAGAAGAATGAGCCTTCTAAATTATATATTCATATCTTTAAACACGCCCTGCCAGGGATCCAATTTAACCAATATTATAGCAACCTTCTTAGCCTTTTTATCCCAAAGGACAAATCAACTTATAGAAATCACCCCAAGTTATTGCTAATTGCACGAAAGACATCCAATGTCCACAGTTGAGGAGGGATATCTATAATCTTCACCAAATCATTGTAAGGATTTGAATGAGATGTTAGAATTGTCATTGGTGGAACTGTTTACACTCAAAGAGAAGCTTACCATTTGTTAAAAGAGGTTGAACACCAGAAGTCGCGTTCAAGTGCGGAACCACAAAACCCTTATTTTAAGAATTTTTGTTTGTCGATGTTGTTGCTTTTGGTTCATAACCACTCAAGATTTTCACCTGGCCTCAATTGCTTAATGGATCTACAGTTAAGAACTCAAGACAGATCTATGCTAGTTTTTATGAAACAAGTTAGCTGATCTTCAAGAGTGGCGATATTTCCCATTGAAACATTTGAAAAAGGTTAGGCAAAATATCCTCCGACATTTAAATCCACAACAGTGCCATTTCAATAGTAATTATGGCTTTGAAGTTTGTAGGAATTACACTGACCACTTTTATGACTTCGACTTGAAGTTTCGAAGTTTTATCACTTTCAGATGTTAGACAAAATCTCTTATGTTTTATCACTTTGAGATGTTACACAGAAGCTCTTATTATTTAATGTTGATACATTGTTTGAAAGGTTTGATGTTTGAAATGAAAAAAGCTGAAGTTTCTAAAGTCCTAGGAGACAAACACCATTGCGATAAGTCGATATAGGTATTTTTGTAAATCTTGTTTTGTGACCAAAGCTCTTGTAAGTTATTGTTTTTCCCATGCATCTTAATAATTTATAAATTTTAGAGTTAACACATGTATAACATATATATAAGCTCAAAGCACTCAAACTGCTCAAGCTTGGAGTACCAAACATCCTTCATTCTTGGATAAATAGTTAAGTAGTCATATTAATGTTGAAGAAACTCCTACGCCACTTTTATTTTTAATAAAATTACAATCACGACCTCCGTAGAAATCATGAACTCCCAAAAACAATCGTTGTCTCACAATTGTTGTCAAATTTGTTGGGAATTTTCTGATAAATTCCAAAACAAAATCACCTTAACAGAGAACAATGCTCTGTTTTTCTCCAGGATCTTAACACAGGGAAGCTTTTAAAATTATTTCTGAGAACAGAGTATCACACACCCATAAAAATATTTGTATTCATTAAAATAAAAATTCTAATACAAAATTCATCCTCTTTCACTCGGAGGGATTCACCAAAAAAAAAACATATGCAGTGCTACTCCATTTATTCATTTCCCATTTCATACTACATTGCTGTGTATTGCTAACATTCATTCACTTGCGCTGCTGCACTTCTACCTTGTCTCTCTCTCTCTCTCTCAACAACTCAACATACTACAATAACCAAAAAAAACAACAAACATTTTTTTTGAATCTGAATGGTTTAATAAACAGAAATGGAGTCCCATGCTGTGAACTACTCGAGGCTGTCCTTCTCGTCCTTGACTAAGCAGCATATTAATTGTGGTAGTTGAAAATTCAATGTCTTCCTTCTCGGCCATACTGTGAATTGAAAGCAGTCGCCTGCTGCGTTGTACTGCTCCATGCTTGCTTTAATTAGTTCGGCACCACTGAGAAATATCAAAGGTTTATTCAAGAATATTTTCTTTATCGGGTCTGCCTTTCGGGTTGCATTGCATATCGTAGTTGGCAGATACTCTATTTCTTCATATATTTGAAAATATATAAAAACGCGGTAAAACGAAAAAAAATTTCCTTTGGGCGGATTTCAACCATTATACAATTTGGCTTTGGAAACCCATCGGGTCCGGGCTTCATCGCATAGCATGCATATATGAAAAATTGTGCACCCTTGGTTTCCCCGATTGCGATATGCCGATCGCGATATATTATAACTTATGCTTAAAAAAAACATTAAACCACGGGAAAAAAGGGCCATTGCGGAACTGAAATAATATGAAACAAAATGTTAAACACCCGTTGGGTCCAACTCATCGGGTCACAACATAACTCATGGTAAAGCCCGCCCCTTTGTTATTTCCGATAGCGCCGATAGCAATATCGGCGATCACTCGTCGGTGATGTTTCCATGTTGTTGCATGGCTCAACTGTTGCACAGTTGAAATTACATTTTCAACACTCCCCTTTAATTTCAACTGCTGGGTTAGCAGTCATACCCAAACACTTCCTCAAAAATTCAAAGCTTTTTTGATCCAATGGCTTTGTCAGAATGTCTGCTACCTATTCCTGAGTCCTACAATGTTGTAAAGTGATTTCTCCATTGCTTGCCAATTCTCTGATATAATGAAACCTTGTGTCGATGTGTTTCGTTCTCTTATGAAACATTGAATTCTTTGATAATGCAATAGCTGAGCTATTGTCACAAAAAATCACTGTTGCTTTTGCTTGCTCTTGGCCTAAGCTCCTTAACATCCTTCTCATCCAAACTGCTTGACATGCTGCTATTGTAGCTGCCACATATTCTGCCTCTGTTGTAGACAACGCCACGATAGGCTGTTTCTTAGAAGCCCATGAAATGACTCTTGTACCCATGTGAAAAACATAACCGGAAGTTCTTTTCTGATCATCTCCATTTCCAACCCAATCACTATCAGTATATCCAATTAAATCTGAACATTCTGAAATAGTATATAAAATTCCAAGCATTTTAGTACCTTTGACATACCTCATAATTCTTTTTGCTGTCTGCCAATGTGCTTCTTTTGGCCTCTCCATGAATCTAGAAATCAAACTAACAGCAAACATTATATCCGGCCTAGTTGCAGTTAAATACATGAGGCTGCCAACTATGCTCTTATATAAGCTAGGACCAAAATCCTTGTTGTTGTCCTCTTTGTTGAGTTTTAATCCCATTACCGTGGGAGTGATTGCTGCCTTGCACTCTTGCATATTAAATCTGCCCAACACTTCATTTACATATCTTTCTTGAGAGATAAAAAATCCATTTTCATTTTGATCTACTTCTATTCCTAAGAAGTATCTCAGTAAACCCATGTCAGTCATCTCAAATTCTTCTTTCATGACTGATTTGAAATTTTTAATGAGGTAGTCATCATTACCTGAAAAAATTACATCATCAACATACAATACTACAATTAAAATCTTACCATCCTTTTCTTTGATGTAGATGGTGGGTTCCCCCTCACATTTGTCAAACTCATTTTCCAGTAGATAGGAATCTATCCTACTGTACCACGCTCTTGGCGCTTGCTTAAGCCCATAAAGAGCTTTCTTCAATCTGCATACTTTGTATTCTTGGCCTTTCTTCTCATAGACTAGAGCCTGTTCAATATAGACCTCCTCCTTTAACACTCCATTTAGGAATGTTGACTTCACGTCCATTTGGTAAACTTTCCACTTATTTTGTGCTGCTATGGACAACACTGCTCTCACGGTTTCCATTCTTGCAACTGGTGGGAAAGTTTCCTCATAATCTCTCCCATACTGCTGCTTGTATCCCTTGACAACCAACCTTGCCTTGTGTCTTTCAATTTTGCCTTCAGCATTGCACTTGGTCTTATAGACCCATTTGACTCCAATGACTTCTTTACCTTTTGGTAACTCAACCAAATCCTATGTCTTGTTTCTTTCTATGGCACTCATTTCCTCATCCATAGCTTCTATCCATTTATTATCTTTAATTGCATCTTCGAAATGAATAGGATCATCAACATGACAATACAAGGCAAATAAGGAATTCATTCCTTCATCATAAATGTCACTCAAGTTTCTGAACTTCTTACCTCTTTCATTTGGTGTGCAAGTGCTTGAAGATGCACTTGAATTTCCTCCTTATGGTGTGCTTGGAGAAGCACTTTCATTTCTCCTCAAGGGTGTCGCTTGTTGCCCTTGTGTTGGCGCTACTGTTTGGGGATGTATTTCAGCCATCTCATCATCATCTTCATCATGAGACAAACAATTCTTAACATTTACTGTTTTCTCTATGCTTCCATCCCAAGCTTCCTCCTCAATAAATTGAACATCTCTGCTCACAAAGAACTTCTTGGTAGATGGAATATACAACGTGTAAGCTTTTGATTCCTCACTGTATCCAATGAAGATACATTTCTCCCCTTTTCTATCCAACTTCTTCCTTAGTTGATCTGGAATGTGTGCATAGGCCACACATCCAAAAACTTTCATGTGGGTGACTCCTTGCTTTCTCCCAATCCATGCTTCTTCAGGCACTTTGTTCATCACAGCTTTTGTAGGACACCTATTCAAGATACATACTGCACAGTTTACAGCTTCAGCCCAATAATAATTTGGAAAGTGCTTTGCCTTCAACATGCTTCTCGCCATATTCATAATGGTCCTGTTCTTCCTTTCAGCAACTCCATTTTGCTATGGGGTGTACCTTGCTGTAAACTGCTTGTGTATTCCATTTTCTCTGCAAAACCGTAGGAATTCCTTGGAGATATACTCACCTCCTCTATCTGTTCTTAAAACTTTGATACGCAGCCCACTTTGATTTTCCACAAGTGCTTTGAAATTTCAGAATTTTTCAAACACTTCACTTTTATTCTTCAAGAAATAAACCTTACTTTTTCTTGTAAAATCATCAATAAATGTTAGAAAATATTGGCTGCCTGCTAAAGATGAATTTTGCATCGGTCCACATAAATCTGAGTGGACAATCTCTAAGGGTGCCTTTGCCCTTATGCTTTTCCCTGATGGAAAACTTTCTCTGTGTTGTTTTCCCAATATACAACCTTCACAAAGGCTGTCCGGTTTCTCTATTAATGGTAATCGTCTTACCATTCCTTTTATGCTCAGCAAGTTAAGACCTCCAAAGTTGAGATGTCCAAATCTCAAATGCCATAGCCAATTTTCATCCTTTGGTACGCTTTGGAAAGCCTCTTGGGTAACTGCTGCAATTACTTCTTTGTTTTTCAAATCTGCTCTAATTCTAAGAGGGAACATTATGTTCCTTGTCATCTTCACTTCAACGATGCATCGTTTGCTGGGTGCTCTATCCATGATGGTGCATACATCATTCACAAAGAAAACATTGTACCTCTTTTGAACAAGTTGCCCAATGCTTAAGAGGTTACATTTCATTCCAGGAACATAATAGACATCTGCTATGGTTTTCCTTTCACCTTTCTTTGTAAATATCTTAAATTCTCCTTTACCCATAACATAAATTTTACTATCAGTCCCAAGTGTGACTTGTGACTTCACACTTTGATCTAACGCAGAAAACAAGGCTATGTTTCCTGTCATATGGTTGCTACAACCGGAATCTAGAAACCATATATCTTCACTATTTGTTTCAGCCATGTTACAAGCTAATAAAACATTATCTTGGCTGATATTTTCTCTAGTGATATTTGCACTAGATCTATTGTTCATATCATGTTGTTTCTTCCTACATTCATTGGCATAGTGCCCATATTTTTTACAATAATAGCATTGGACATTGGATTTTTCATACCTTTGTCCTTGAGAATGATATTGTCCACTTTGTTGGCTACTACCTTAGCCTTGGTTCTGATATGGATTGCTGCCTCTTCCTTGAGAATTTGCTGGACTGTTTCTTCCACCTCTATTTTGGCTTCTGCCTCTTCCTCTCTTGTTTCCTCTGCTTTGACCTCTTCCTTTTCCAAAGGACATCTGGGTCTTGAAGGCTTGCTCTAGATATGAGTTTTCATTTCTACTCAACCTCTACTCATGTGTTATCAGTGATGCATGAAGTTCATCAGCTGAAAAGTTTGAGAGATCCTTTGTCTCTTCTATGGTGGTGACAATCACATCAAACTTTGAGGGTAGGATCCTCAACAGTTTCTCCACAATCCTCCTTTCTTCAAGAATTTCTCCATGAGACCTTATCTGTGTGACTAGACCAATTACATGTGTGAAGAATGAGTCAATATTGTATGACTCCTTCATGCATAAATTTTTAAAATCTTTCCTCAGCAACTGTAGTTTTGCTGTCTTCACTTTCTCCATGCCTTGATAGGTTGTCTTGAGAGTTTTCCATGATTCTTTGGATGTCTTGGCTGCTGCTATCCTTGGAAACACACGCTCATGCACTGCTTGATATAAAAATATGAGAGCTTTGGAATCCTTCTTCCTATTGCTCTTCAACAAATCTTTCTCTCCCTCAGTTAATCTGTTAAACTCATTTTCATCTGCTAGTTATTCAAACCCATATTCAATAAGTTCCCATAAATCTTGTGAGGCAAACAAGTCTCTCATGGTTATTGCCCAATAGTCATAGTTTTTCCCATTAAACTGTTGGAGTTGAGTATTAAACATACTCATGCTAGTGCTGGTGCGGGTGCTAGCCATTCTTGCACTCCTTAACTATGCTTTAAAATTCTTGACTGTGTATTAAAATAACTCACTATCTTCAACAGCAACACCAAAAAAGCTTTGAGAAATACCTTGGATTTTTGACAGAGTCTTTACTCTGCTGGAGAAGCTGCTGCAACAAAAGGAACCTTCCTTCAGCTTCTTTGACACCTTCAAAGATCCTGGACTAGCTATGATACCACTATTGGGAATTTTCTGATAAATTCCAAAACAAAATCACCTGAACAGAGAACAATGCTCTGTTTTTCTCTAGGACCTTAACACAGGGAAGCTTTTAAAATCAATTTTGAGAACAGAGTATCACACACCCATAAAAATATTTGTATTCATTAAAATAAAAATTCTGATCCAAAATTCATCCTCTTTCACTCAGAGGGATTCACCGAAAAAAAAACATATGCAGTGCTACTCCATTTATTCATTTCCCATTTCATACTACGCTACTGCGTATTGCTAACATTCATTCACTTGCGTTGCTGCACTTCTACCTTGTCTCTCTCTCTCTCTCAACAACTCAACATACGACAATACCAAAAAAAAACAACAAACATTTTTTTTGAATCTGAATGGTTTAATGAACATAAATGGAGTCCCATGTTGTGAACTACTCGAGGCTGTCCTTCTCGTCCTTGACTAAGCGGCATATTAAATGTGGTAGTTGAAAATTCAATGTCTTCCTTCTCGGACATACTGTGAATTGAAAGTAGTCGCCTGCTGCGCTGTACTGCTCCATGCTTAATTAGTCCGGCGCCACTGAGAAATATCAAAGGTTTATTCAAGCATATTTTCTTTATCGGGTCCGCCTTTCGGGTCGCATTGCATATCGCAGTTGGCCGATCCTCTGTTTCTTCATATATTTGAAAATATATAGAAACTCTATAAAACAAAAAAAAATTGCCTTTGGGCGGATTTCAACCATTATACAATTTGGCTTTGGAAATCCATCGGGTCCGGGCTTCATCGCATAGCGCGCATATATGAAAAATTGTGCACCCTTGGTTTCCCCGATTGCGATATATTATAACTTATGCTTAAAAAAACATTAAACCACGGGAAAAAAGGGTCGTTGTGGAACTGAAATAATATGAAACAAAATGTTAAACACCCGTCGAGTCCAGCTCATCAGGTCGTAAGATAACTCATGGTAAATCCCACCCCTTTGTTATCGCCGATAACGCCGATAGCGATATCAGCGATCGCTCGTCGACGATGTTTCCATGCTGCTGCATGGCTCAACCGTTGCGCAGTTGAAATTACATTTTCAACAAAATTTGTAGATTTCCGCTCTAAACACATTTGCTAATTCCAGTCGTCCTTAGAAAACATACACATCCAAAAATCATTGGAAACTAATCATGGATTCCTACAGTAACAGTGATTTCCAGATGCTAAATGAGTTTTGGAGATATTTTCCACATTGGATTAGAAGGATCTGTGGGTATCTTTTAGCTACTGAAATGATGTAGCTATGAATGTGATAAACATGATGAGTTTTATGTTTACTTTTTCATACTTACCTAAGATTGTATGTGGTCACCGATATTCTATTTTAAGGAGTCGTCCTTAGCAAACATGCACATCAAAAAAACGTTGGAAACTAATCCTAGATTCCTGCAATAGTAGTGATTTCCAGATGTTAAATGAGTTCTGGAAATATTTTCCATATTGGATTGGAAGGATCATTGGGTATTGTTTAGCTACTGAAGTGATGTAGTTATGAAGTGATGTAGTTATTAATGTGATAAACATGATGAGTTTTATGTTTTTTTTGCATTCTTACCTAAGATTGTATGGGGTCACTAATATTCTATTTTAAGTATAAATATAATTCTATCAAAACACTCACTGAAGCTATTATGGTAGAATCCTCTTGCAATTTCACATCTATTGAACTAGAACAAGAAAACCACATCAAGTTTGCTCAAGTTGCTGGTTTTATTCTCTTTTGCAGTATTTTACATAACTCACTTTATCGCTGCACTAATGAGACTCAAATGATTGGATAAATTTGATATGCTGAGAATTCTCTCTGTTATAGATATTTTGAAATGATTGGTTATTTGAAATGCTTCCCCTTCCCATTCAATCTAACCAGTAATTATATGTAGTGTGATGAAGATCGATTTCCATGCTCGCAATCGCTTTCCCTGCTAACTCGCAATTGATTTCCCTGCTCTGATAAGTTCAATGGTAACTTCCAAAAAGAAAGATTGACGTGGTGATCGTATGATATTGGTTGGTAAGGAATTATTCGACATTTACATTAGTAGTTTTCAATCTACTACTAAGCTTATAGGGATCATGTTATGAACAAATAAATATGGATCGCTTCATTTTTTGTTGGGTTGGGCTTCTTCAATGCATGATGCCATCTATTCTCAGGCCTCTCTGTCCCTTTCCTCGCCGCCTTGTGTTGTCCTCCTTAAACCTCTGAAATAAGTTGATCTTAACAAATAAATATTGGAGGGCCTTCTTATGCCTGGAAAACAAATAGTCTCGATTGCATCAGGTTATATATATAATAAAGTTATTATCACAATAATTGAGTCCAAACATTGTAACTACAACAGAAAAGCAAAGAGGCCTAGTTAGAAGAGCTGGAACCTCAAGCCCTGAAACAAGCCTAGTTAGAAGAGCTGCAACCTTAAGCCATGGAGCCTAAGCCCAGCAGATCGCCCAACAACATTGGAAGATACAGAGCCTTCAACCAAGGAAGGAATTCGTGGAAGAATAATACACATAAACATTAAATACTTGTGAAGTGGAAAGCACATGATGTTCTAGTTTAGTGCTTTTGATACCTCAAAATTTGACACTTAGAAAATAGATTCTGGATGAGTAAAAAAATCCCTTCCCAATGCCTTTTCAAGGGAAAAACTCGCTGCTAGCTCCTTATTGCACATCCCAAATGAGATATCAGAGGTCATGAATGACTCATCCATTTGTCATAGCTAGCTTCTACAACTTATCACATTATATGCAATTTCAATTTTTAAGTACCCAATCAAATTGACTTGCTCATGGCCTCTGCTTCACTATCCCCTCCATTTTCAGTTTGGTCAAGATCGTTAGGGCTTTGCCTCATGGATGGGAGCCCTCTCTACCGGCTCCACAAAATCTTGCATTTATAATTTGGATTGTTTTTACCAAATTTTAACTTTCCTTGACTGTGCCAAGGAGTGTACGAGTGTCCTCCACTTTTTGATATTGCTTTGATGCAACTTCAAGCAACTTTATAGTCCTTCTAAGGCAGGGACTAGATGCCTTGCAGTGAATCTTTTTTGACAACAAATCAAGCCTTTAATGACCAAATTTATTATTTTTTCAGAACGAAGCCTTGGTTGGCTTGTGAGGTTGATGAAGCATCAAGTTGTCCACCAAGCTTCTATTTCCGTTGTGTCCTTCTCAAATGATTCATCTCAAAAAGGATGAAGTTAGGTGCAAGTCTTAAAAGAAAACTTGAGTTGGAGAAAGTTCATGTTATCCACTGCAACCTTAGGGCTTGGCACATGTTTCTTGAAACAACTTCCTAAATTAATTTTTTTTATACGTAATTGGATACATATCTAAAATTTTAGGTATCTCATATATGATATATGAACTGATTTGATTGTTTTGGTCTATAAGTGGAATTTGCATCCATTTTGGAATCTATCTTTTGCAGTATATATTTCATTGGTAATTTTTCTACCTCTCTCTTTGGTGATTTCATCTTTACCAAAGAACTTAATTACTCTTAGTCATGGCTTCATCTTCGAAAGGATTCTCAATTATATATATGTAAACTAGTCTAAACTAAATTGCAATATTCCTAGTGCCGCTTAGTTTAAATATAGCTAATTGGAGTATGAATTGCTACCGACGTGTGAGATGATCAATTAAAGCCTTCATTTTACTATTTATATTTTATTGAATAATTTAGGATGTGTGCACTAATACCAATGTACATCCTTGTTGAATTTGAGTGACACTATATATAGATATATATATACAAACACCCCAACATGCCCCTCCCCCTTGAATTTCCCTAAAATTTGTGGGTACTCTCACGCATTCCCCTGTTTGTCACGTTTCCCGTTCCCATGTTCCCCATCCCATAAACTTGGTAGAACATTGCTTTATATTCCTTATGTTATAGATCTGATACGACTTGTTATAAATCTAACCTAAAAATATAAAATAATAGAAATAAACCCAATAAATAACAAGATATAAATAGATAGAAATGTTTTACTTTATTGATAAAACCCTTAAGGTAGGGCAACACCATACATTCACTCCTTAAGGAAGGAGAACACTCCACAAGCTATATGCATGTTCATATAATATTCTTTGACATCTCTCAATGGGGAGTCTCTAGCCTCTATATAGGCCTCATACATACAATACCATGGATCAATACCATGGTTCCCTCAATACCATCTATCTAATACCATGGACCCATTACATTATTACTAACTATTTGTGGTCCCTTACATTTTACGGGTTAACCACCTTATTTATTACTATGGCCCATCCCATTATTACATTATTCCCTTGGGTACCTCCCTTTGCACCCCATATTGTTCCCCCTAGGTACACTACATTCCACCCCCCTTAACATGTTTCGTCCCCGAAACATGGGAAGAACACAAATAATAAGATCTACTCAAAAGAGTAGTCCATTGGTACCATGCATGTGCATCTAGCCATCCAAGAGAAAGGTGAACCCTTGATCGCGATAGTGCCTCGCTCACTTGAGATGGAAGTTGACCGTGGCAGTTCTTTTCTGTTGATGTGTACTAGGTGGATCTTCGCTCCTCTCTATCTGTCATGCGGGGGTTATTGTCATTGTGGCTAATTCGTTTCCATCCTATTGGTTATTTTTGCGTTGGGTGATGTGGGTGGTGACATGCTAAAGGTTTAACCAATAGTGTATCTTTCTTTAATTTACCACCTAATGGAGCCTGATTGGTATCTGGTACATGTTGTGGTGCCTATTGTTGTTTCTTATCTTCCAATATTACTTCAACCACTAATCCCTCCCCTGATGTATCAGTACTTGTAACTTTTTCTACTTCAACCTGTGTTTGTTTTTTATTATCAACCATCAAAGGCTCATCTTTTGATGTGTAAGTGTCATTAGAGCTTTGTGCTTCTGCTTCCATAGTCTCTGCTTGGGTCTTAATGGAAATATTCTCCAATGTAATTTTCTTCTTTTTATACCAGAGCTTTAGTAATTTATTCTGCGCATTAATATTGATAGTACACACAGATTCCATCCAAGGATATCCCAAAACAACATCCATGTTATCCATATCTGAAGTATAAAAGTCATAATGCAACACATACTTATCCATAGAAAGCTTCAAATCTTTATAAACTTGAACATCCTCACCATTAACCTGTGTTTTTTCAATGTGTTTCGCTGGCACTTGCAATTCTTTTGCCAAATTGACATTTATGAGATTTTTCTTGCAACTAGGATTTATAGAAACAATGATCTTCTACTTCTGAATCAATCTATGAACCTGCAATAAGGAGATACCAGCAGAAAATAACCCTTTAGGTTTCTTGGTTTCCTTCTTTCCTGTAAAAATAAAATCTTTGCTAGGTTGTGTGCATGTCTATGTGAGCTTAGTAAGAGGACCCACAAAATTAGATTTACGATCAAAGTGGTCACAAATAGATTTTGTGAACATCTGCCAAGTAGTTGTCCTCGGATGGCATTTTTGATGACACTGCCACCATTGCCATCTTTCATGGTCCACGTACATAATTCCCACACTTAGCTGAGTCACATCATCTATAATGTAATTCAATCTAAAATATCTCTCCATTTGTGCTAGCCATGTGGCTAGATGAGAGCCATCAAATTTATAAAAGTCCCTCAAATTTTGATCTAGGCCCGCTATCACAAAAAAATTTGGCGAAAATTTGAAATGGCCACAATTCCGTCAATATTGCTAAAACTCCTTATTATGACCTATTTTCAGAAATGGAACAACCATTCTACATCTTCCCATGTGGTACGCATATAGATCTAGGCACCAGAATTTTAGATCCATGCTGCAACTGTTTTGCCATCACCAAAAATTCTGGAAAAAGAGCTAATTTTAAATCAGCAATATCTCCCTCAGCCGGACTCCAATTCGACTGATTTTTTTTTTTTAAATCGGGTATGTTTTCACACAGAATCCAAATCTGCAATTAGATTTTGCATATTTTGCCCCAAAACATACAGATATATGCCGCAAATTCGCTGCCCCGAAAAAATACCTGCAACACCACTGATTTTTAGATCAGTGATATCTCCTTCATCTAGACTCCGATTTGGCCAATTGTTTGTTTTGAAATCAGGTATTTTTTCACAAAGAATCTAGATCTGCAATTAGATTTTGTAGATTTTGCCCCGAAACATACATATATGTGCCGCAAGCTCGCTGCCCCGAAAAAATGTTTGCAACACCATTGATTTTTAGATCAACGATATCTCCTTCATCCGGACTTCGATTTAGTCGATTTCTTTTTTGAAATCAAGCATTTTTCACAAAGAATCTAGATCTATGATTATATTTTGTAGATTTTTCCCCAAAATGTACAGATCTGATTTGCAAACGCATTGCCCTAGAATATTCCCACAAAAAAAAAAATAAAAAAAAATTCTCCACTTTTGTCCAAGAAAGTGCTCTGATTCCACTTGTTATAAATATAACCCAGAAATATAAGATAATATAAATAAACTCAATAAATAACAAGATATAAATATATATAAATGTTTCACTTTATTGATAAAACCCTTAAGGTATGGCAACACCATACATTCACTCCTTAAGGAAGGATAACACTGCACAAGCCATATGCATGTTCATATAATATTCCTTGACATCTCTCAATGGGGAGTCTCTAGCCTCTATATGCATGTTCATATAATATTCCTTGACATCTCTCAATGGGGAGTCTCTAGCCTCTATATAGACCTCATACATACAATACCATGGGTCAATACCATGGTTCTCTCAATACTATCTCTCTAATACCATGGGCCCATTACATTATTACTAACTACTTGTGGTCCCTTATGATATAGGTTAACCACCTTATCTATTACTATGGCCCATCCCATTATTACATTATTCCTTTGGGTACCTCCCTTTGTACCCCATATTATCCCCCCTAGGTACATTACAGTTCCAAATGACCACAGCTATAGGATTGTGATTCTTTAAACCTCCATAAGTACATTACAAACTTTAGGTATTGCAAAGCCTTGTAAATTGAAATCGTTTAGTGTTGTATTTTTGTTTATACTTTCTAAATATGAATTTGAACATCTTCATACTCTAGTCCTTTTCTACAACCATTGTGATTTCCATCTTATGTCTTGCAACCTTACAATAGTGACCCTGTATACTCCTATGAGCTTTGACAAATTTGTTTCATGATGCTTTCAGAATTTTTAATGTTCCATATGAATTGATTGTCTATGGAAGGATGAAATAGCCTATCCAACTTTGTAGGTTATATGGACTGATGAAATAACCTATCTGATGTAGCAGGTTATTGCCTTGATAAAAAGGTAAAAACCTAATTTTTCCAATATTCGGAGAACACTGTGCAAAAATTGGGTCAACTAGGGAAAAGAAAACCCAAATTGGTGATTGCACCCACAACCTCTCACAATTGGGAGCTAGTGGAGAAATATATATATAAGAGAAGAGTTGGAATCAAATTGGTATCTGTAACAAACCTTGACATCACACCACAACATGTGATTTTTTTTCACTGATCTATCTTATGATAGTACATAGACTAATGGTACTTAAGATCAACATTGTTCAACATGTATGTCCCTTTTTCAACATAATTATTATGGTAGTCAGTTTCAAGCTATTATTTTGCGTGGCTCGTCATAGTAGTCATTATCATCGTCAGCCAACCCGGTCACCTAGACATTATTTTATTTTTTGTATGTTATTTTCATCCTCTATTGTTATCATGGCATGGCCCAAGATCATTATTATCTCCAATATATGTAATGTCGTCAACGTTTAATGTGATTTTAAAGTTAAGAGTTGTTCTATTCTCCTTTCATTTAATGTGATCGGGTTTGTAGACCTCCTATATCTCCTCCAGATGTATGTATTCCCTATTAGTGCTGGGGTTTATTCTTGTGCAGGGTTTACGTTGAACTGAGTTTCAACTTTCAGAAAATTAGGATTCAAATAGTTTTGCCAGATGAAATTTGTCGAAATAGCATTTACATAATATGTTATTTGATTTTCAAATTCTTTGAGTCAAATATTCGTTGTAAGGATTTGAATGAGATGTTAAATTGTTATTTGTGGAACTATTTACACTCAAACAGAAGCTTACCATTTGTCCAAAGAGGTTGAACACCAGAAGTCGCCTTCAAGTGCCGAACCATGAAACCCTTATTTTAAGCATTTTTTGTCGATGTCGTTGCTTTTAGGTCATAACAACTCAGGATTTGGACTTGGCCTCAATTTCTTAATGGATCTGCGGTTAAGAACTCAGAAAAGACCTATGCTAGTTTTTATGAAACAAAGTTAGCTGATCTTCAAAAAATGGTGATATTTCCCATTGAAACATTTGAAAAATGTTAAGAAAAATATCCACCGACATTTAGATCTACAACAGTGCCATTTCAATAGTAATTATGGCTTCGAAGTTTATAGAAATTACACTGACCACTTTTATGACTTCGACTTGAAGATTTATCACTATCAGATGTTACACAAAAGCTCTTATGTTTAATCACTTTCAGATGTTAGACATAAGCTCTTATTATTTAATGTTGATACATTATTTGAAATGTCTGATGTCTGAAATGAAAAAGGCTGAAGTTTCTAAAGTCCTAGGAGACAAACACCATTGCGATAAGTAGATATAGACATTTTTGTAAATCTTGTTTTGTGACCAAAGCTCTTGTAAGTTATTGTTTTTCTCATGCGTCTCAAGAATTTATAAATTTTAGAGTTAAAACATGTATAACATATGTCTCTAAATTGGCACCCAAACTAATGAAAATCAGTGGTTTATTGCATACACTATTAAAATTTGGACAAATATGTTGGAAAAATGTTTATTTATGGAAAACTTGAAAAGGGAAAGGTTTTATAAAAATTGATTAGAATTTGCACATGCCTTTAAACTTGGTACTTACCTTTATTATTCACTTTTCATTAAATACATTATAATTTGATAATGAACTAGTACTTACATTTCTTATGCATTTTCAATATAATAATTTTTTATTCATTTTCAATATAATAACATTCTTATTAGTCCTTGCCATCTCCCAATGGCATGGGACTATAGTAATCGGAAACGAGGTGGTTGGTATTAGTTTAGCTGTTTATTAGGGCAGATTAATTTAGTCTAATCAAAGTTTTCAGGTATATAGTGATTTACATTGTTATTTGGCCTCTTCTCGAGGCAAAGAGGCAAAAACATTATAATTATTTCTTTTGAATCATTGTTATATCATCGCGAAAAACATAATGTTAGCTTAATGCTAACATTAATTCCCACACATTTAAAGTTTGGTATTTGGGATAGTGTTATGAAGATAATTGGTATATTTTTATGAGAAAATTCTTCGGCATAAATCACATGATATTACATTGTCGATGCGTTTCGAACCAACCAGTGTGGTTCATAGTCAAGACAAGTTGAAGAATCAGATCTAGGCTGCATGTTAAATAGTTAGAGAAGGACCTTCAACGTTAAATAGTTAGAGAACGAGACCTTCAACGGCTATATTTGACGAGGCAACAGCTAAATTGACTGGCTAACAGCTATATTTGACTTGGAAATGGCTGGAAGGACAAGACCAAGGGAAAGGAGATCAATTTAATTAAAAATTAAAATAACTTAAAGTTAAAGAATTTAAATAATTATTAAATCAATAGTTAGTTATATTAGTATTAAATCAAAGGGGGGTTTTCATTTAAAATACATCAAAGGTATTAACTATTTCAAATCTATTTTAAATTTTAGAGGTTAATAAAAAATCCGGATTGTTATAAATAAATTTAGCTTTAACATAATAAGAATCTATAATTAAATGTATTAATTGTATTTATTAAATTTGGTTAAAAATAAATAAATAAATAACCTATGTGATTGTTAAGTTAAAGTTTAATATAATAAGAATGAAATTTTAAAATTTTATAAATTTTTGCTTATTTAATAATTGTTAAAAAAAATCTATTGTTAGAATTGCTATTAAAAGTTAAATAATAAGATATATATTTTAATTTTATTTAATTGTTTAAAAAAAAATCTTAAACCAAAGGTTATTTGAATATATTATATTATATAAGCTAACAGTCAAAGAGGAACAAAGAACTATTGTAAAAGAGAGTGGGTTAAAGGATAACAAGGGGAAACTAACAAACAAGCTATAAAAGGTGGGAGGGGAGGAAGTGAAGAACACAACTAGGAAGCAAGGGCCTGGACTAGCAACTGCTGATATTCGAATCGTCCTCTCTATTAAGATTGCTCGACTTTTTTTTAGGGAAGCCCTTGAAATTGAAAAAAAGCTGAGCAATCTTAATAGAGAGGACTGTTAGAAGATAGTAGTTGTTGGGTCCAACCTTTGCTTCCTAGTAGTGTTCTTCCCTTCCTCCCCTCTCGCCTTTTATAGCTTGTTCATTAGTTTCCCCTTGTTATTATTTAACCCACTCTCTTTTATCCATAGTTCTTTGTTTCTCTTGAGGGTTAGATTATATAAATAATATATTCAAATAGCCTTTAGTTTAAGCCCTGTTTTTTTAACAATTAATAAAATAATAATTTATATTATTATTTTAAACTTAAAAAAAACCATTCAGGTTTTTTTGACAAATTATTAAATAAATAAACAATTAAATAAAATTAAAATATAAATTCTTATTATAATAAACTTAAAATAACAATTCTACAATAGGATTATTTATTATTATATTTATATTTATTTTTAACAAATTAATAATAATATAAACAATTGATTGAAATAAATTATAGATTTCTTATTATATTAAACTTAAATCTATTAATACAATCCTACAATAGTATTTTTATTAACCTCTAAAATTAAAATAAATTTGAAAATAGTTAATACCTTTGGATGTATTTTTTAATGAAAAACCCCCCTTTGTTTTAATACTAATAAAACTAAGTATTGATTTAATAATTATTTAAATTCTTTAAGTTTAACTTATTTTAATTTTTAATTAAATTGCTCTCCTTTCCCTTGGTCTTGTCCTGCTAGCTGTTTCCAAGTCAAATATAGCCGCTAGCTGGTCAATTTAGACATTGCCTTGTTAAATATAGCCGTTGGAGGTCCTGCTCTAACTATTTAACATGCAGCCTAGATCTAATTCTTCAACTTGTCCTGACAATGAACCACATTGGTTGGTTTGAAATGCGTCAACAAATGTACTATCATGTGATTTACGCCAAAGAATTTTCTCATAAACATGATATGGATCACAGAAGCCTCAATTCAACAATTGATATATTGTCTTATTTCAAATAGGAGGCATGCATGAAAATGGGCATGGCAAGACTGCCATGGGGAGATGAGAGAAGGTGTATTGTTGCCATTACTTTTCTGTACAATAGATACCAGCTACAAACAACATCTACCATCTTTCTGTGCAACTTCTATGCAACATTGGCGAACGTGGCAAGAGGAGAAGAGGTGTATTGCTACCATTGTCATTACCAAGCGTGGTGTGCCATTACTAAGCATGGTGAGAGGAGAAGAGGTGTATAGTTTCCATTACCAAGCGTGGCCAGAAGAGAAGAGGTGTATTGCTACCATTACTAGCTACCAAAAATAGCTACCAACTTTCTGTGCAACAACTGCGAGTGTGGCGAGAGGCGAAGAGGTGTGTTTCTTCCATTTACTTGAGGAGAAGAGATGTATTGCTACCATTACCTTTCTATGCAAGAGCTACCAGCAATAGCTACTAGTTTTCTATGCAACAATGGCGAGCATGGCAATAGGAGGAGAGGAGGTGTATTGTGGTGAGAGGAGAGGAGGTGTATTGCTTCCATTACCTTTCTATGCAATAGCTACCAGCTACTAGCAACAACTACCAGCTTTTTGTCCAACAACTACTAGTTGGTCTGATGGATGAGTTGCAGGTTCGAGTCACATCAAAGAAGAAGCCTCTTTTCACTATTTTTTTCATCTTTAATTGGCCTGTACCATGATTTCATGCAGAAATCATGGCAACAATAGAGATTCATGGAGAAATCATGGCAATAACAAAGCTTCTAGAGGCGCTGTAATGGTCTTGACATCTCTACAGAGAAGACAAACAACATTCACATTCTCAATTTCAGCTCTACAGAGATGACAAACCACATTCACATTCTCAATTTTAGCCTCAGCTATAAAATCAGTCACAAAATCTATAGCCCATCAGTGGGAAAACCAGTGAGTTGTTTTTTTATTTTTGTCTGTTTGACATTTCTATTCAATTTGATTATGAAATATAGCAAAGGAGAAGGTAGTTACCTCAACTACATTATTTAGACAATTTTGGGGTAGTGGATTTTGTATTATAAATATCGTAATAACACAACACTCTGGTATTATAAGTGTTTGGAACTGATGCTAAATCTTGTCCTTTATGCCTTTCCCAAGAACCTTGTAACTTATGCTCGTCCCTTATGAAGCATGGTCCCATCATCCCATAAATTCCAACGAGGCTCTATGCAGAACCATAATCCAAGAATTCATCTAGCACAGTTCAAGCAGTTAAATTAGTTCAACGAGATAAGTGAGCTAACAACACTATAAGGCTAATTGACTATCCCGTAGGAGCATGGTGAGCTAATACAAGGCCCTTGACTAACCACCTACAATCTATCCATTTTCCCCTCCGTGGTTTGATATCAAGCAATCTATCCTATCCATTCTGGTTGGCACAACTTTCTTTTTGTAACTGAGAGCAAATTACTTGAGGGATCTCAATTTTTTTAGCAAACAACTGATGTCCAGCGCAGTCGCAAACAGTTGATGCCTAACACAGGATGAAAACTCAAATGAGGGACTGGTACTGGGACAGAGAGCCAATAGAGCCCCTTATTTCTCCTCTCATATGTCGTTCCAGCAATCGTTCAAACAACCTATCTTTTTCCTCTCATATATCGCTCCAAAAACTGATCAAGCGACCTTTCCCTATGCTCTTCCAAATCTATTTCATATTTTTCACATAAAAAGTCAATAGGTATCATTGTGTCAAATAGTGATATGTATGCATGTTGGTGCTCATAACTAATAGATATGTGGTTGTAACATGGAAAAACCTTTACATTTTAATTCATATTTAATTAAATTAATATATTTCCTTTAACAATTATGGCCATGCACTCTACCGGATATTAGATTTTGGATGCATTACAGGGTCTCCTAGCCACATGCATTAAGTTTATACATGCACTCTGCCAAATGCATTACATAGTTTCATCACCACATGCATAAGTTTATGCATTCAGCTCTAACATCTTTCGATAGCTTGGCCATGGGACAATAGATGAAGACGAAGTGTAATAAATGTCCTGTTAACAAACTCTGCTACAGTTTATACATTGGGCTTTGACACCTCTTGATAGTTTGGACAAGATTTTCACAATGGGCTCTGACACCTCTGGATAGCGTGGACAATATTTTCATAACTTCTCACTTTCCTTAGCTCAAGACTCTATTTCAAATGGTCTATATGGATGGAAGTAGACATCAACCATAGTGTTAGCTAATTTTATAGGACAAATTGACCTCCAATTCAGCTCAGACGAGAAAGACAGGATGACTAAAGCAATGATCACAATTGCAGGCGCAGAATCCACACTAATGCTCTCCATTCACTAACAACCTACTTTATAAAGCTTGTTACCAAGCATAAAGGAGCGTTAGTCACCCTGCTAACTCTTCTTGTTAGACTAGGGGGAAGCATTAGTGAACTTAAGTGATGTCCAAAAGGTTATGCCAACGGAATTTCCCATAAATATCTAGATATTAAATCCCTAAATTTGTGCAAGAAAAGCAAGGCAACTCCAAAAATCAAGATATTCAGAGAAGTTCTATTTTGAGAATGAAGGCAAATGGGAGAAAGCTTGTAAACATGGCAAGTTCATGGTTTTTTCCCTAATGAACTCTAGATGGAGCTTGGCAGCCCTAATTTGATTGTTATATAAGCAGAGAGAGGGCCATTGCAAAAGGGATCAGAGCATTTGGAAGGATAGCCCATAGAGCTTCTATGAACTGTCATATTCTTGAAGGAGCTAGCTAAAAGGAGGAGAGAGAGAGAGGAAGAAGGGATAAGGAAGGGTAATAAAATAGGTTGTTGTAATCACTCTTCCATTCTGAAAATAGGACTACAGTTATGTCCCCTACTCCAAAGTGTCGGTGATATTGTGCATTTATTTGTTCATTCTGATGCTTGTTGTGTTGAGTAGATAAGTTATACATTTATACATGTTTGTTACAGATTATTACATTAATTTTCAGAAGTGTATGCTGTGATTAGTAAATTGCCCATAAATATCTAGATATTAAATCCCTAAATTTGTGCAAGAAAAGCAAGGCAACTCCAAAAATCAAGATATTCGGAGAAATTATATTTTGAGAATGAAGGCAAATGGGAGAAAGGTTGTAAAAAGGGCAAGTTCATGGTTTTTTTCCCTAATGAAATCTAGATGGAGCTTGGCAGCCCTAATTTGATTGCTATATAAGCAGCGAGAGGGCCATTGCAAAAGGGATCAGACCATTTGGAAGGATAGCCCATAGAGTTGGTATGAATTGTCATATTCTTGAAGGAGCTAGCTAAAAGAAGGAGAGAGAGAGAGGAAGAAGGGATAAGGAAGGGTAATAAAACAGGTTGTTGTAATCACTTTTCCATTCTGAATATAGGACTACAGTTGTGTCCCCTACTCCAAAGTGTCGGTGATATTGTGCATTTATTTGTTCATTCTGATCCTTGTTGTGTTGAGTAGATAAGTTATACATTTATACATGTTTGTTACGGATTCTTACATTAATTTTTAGAAGTGTATGCTGTGATTAGTTTGCCTTGTTCTTTTGTGCAGGAATCGTCTTGGAGCTGGTTAGGAGGAGTTCTTCTTACCACACAGAGATCCCCAAGCGAATCTAGAAAGAACCGAAGGTGATCCTCTTTCCATACCCTGTCAATATATGTCTGATAGATGAACATGTGTGTAACAGGTAGCTTTTGCAGATAACCTTACAGTTTGTCAAAGTTCCTAGGAAGACTTTCGAGGGTAGTTTTCATCCCGTGCATTTTACCTCATAGCAGAATTGGCAACTCTGCTGGGGACTATACATCTAGTTCCCGGTTACTTGGACTCCTCTCATATCTTCTCTTTCTTCTATGAGCTTCCCGCTTCTTCAAATCCTTTTCTGATCCACCTTCTAACTTGTTGCATCCTGCAAAGTTGCATTCTCCTCAGAAACTGATCCTAAAATCCCTCCTTCTGAGCTATTTCCCTCACTATCGTGGGTTGCTAGTCTACATAGAGCTTTATAAAGCTCTTTGACTGTGCACAGGGAGCGTTAGTGGCCAAACTAAAGCTCTGTTTACACATAGACAAAGCGTTAGTCTCCCATTTCCATGTTTTTCAAGAGATTTTGTGGACCAAAAGGGGGGGGGAACTTGTCTCAGGGGCCAAAGTAAGATCTGCAACAGTATCATGCTAACAAATTTGGTGTCTTAAAATTTATTTTTTAAGAAAATATTTTAGTTTTTCTCTTATAAAAGTCATTTTTGTTGAGAGAAAAGCTGATAAACTATATATCTCTTTCTGTCAGAATAGTTGTAGGCTGCTTTGTTTTGGTTTAATAGTATTTAGGAAATATTGAGAAAAGAAACTTTCAGTTATGCAAAGTGTTGAATGGCTTTAGATGCAGTGATGAATCCATGAATATGTGAAATGATAAATGCGTAGAATAAGACTTGTTTGCATAAGAAATTGAAAAAAAAAATTCAAAGCATTATTCTGCATGGTTTATTGAGTTGAGAGTCTCACCATATTCATACATCAACACCCATACCAAAGACAAATAAGCAAGTACACTAAAATTTACCTTAAAATCAATTAGTTACTCTTTTTGAGCAAACCAACATTAGCTATATTATGACCTTGGGATAAGAGAGTGAGTCAACTGCCCAAGGTTGAATATCAAAACTAGTGTCACTAATGAGTGAAAAATCCTTCTACATTCATATTACTAGGACCACTCCACTAATAATGGAGGGAAATAAGAGACAACATCAAACTGTAATCGAAGGTAGCCTGCCTTCTTTTACAACTCCTTTGGGCGTCTTGTGTATTGGGGGTCCCTTTGGGAATTTTGGAACTGAGTCAAGGACTCAGGTATCCTACCCACACAGCGTGCTATCTACGACTATGTCCCCCTGGTAATTTCTATGATTTGAGGTATCTCTAGTGGCCAAACCTTTTAGGTACTTAGACAAGGTGACTGGGACGGACTGTCTTGGTACCTAAAATGGACAGGCCTACTTTGTGTTCAGTTTTTGGGAGGGTGCTCGTCTTCATGAGAGTACTTGGCCCCTCAATCTGAGGTTTGAGCGAAAATCAAAAGTAACTGTAACCTTACATTTGGCCATCCTTCTCTGTTACTCACTGAGAAATTGGGTTTCATCTCCAGTAATCGGTGTTTATCAGGCGAGGTTATTTCCTCTGTTTGTTGATTGACATGTTTAGTGTATTTTTTTATTTTTAGGTACCTGAGTGCTATCATTTTTGAGACTTTAAAGAATATCATATTAAAATCTATTTGATAAAACTTAATAGTCATTATGGCTACATCCAACCCTCGTTATCAATCTAAAAGATTGTTAGGACTTCCTCCACTAATTGTGGAGGATCTGTCGAGTTCCACTGACTCGGATTCCTCATCTTTGATGGATCAGTCTCCTAAATCATACATGGGGTCTATGTCGACAACCAACGATTTTGATTTTCCAAAGGATTTCTTTACAGAAGGATTTCTTCCTCATTTTAACGCTCCTCTTACAAATCTGTTGGACCCTATAGTTACTCTCGTGGTACTAGTACTTTCATCTTCAGTAGGTGGAACTTTCCAATCTATCCAGTTGGTGCCACAAGGGTTGTGGAATTATAGAGACACTGTTGGTCCTCTACCACTTCCCCAGTCGATGGTCATCACAACACCACTAATGTGGAACCCCGCAATCCCATTCGTCCCAGGTACTGCCACAAAGCATACCTTTGACTAGTGCCACATATAGTGCTCCATATAACACTCAATGTGGCACTATGGGCTCGCTCCCAGTTTACCAAAACCAAGGTCAACCACCAATGTACAGTTACAACCCCCATATTCAAACATCTAGGGTAGTTCCCAATATGCACATGATGGCGGGGAATCTCACAGTTCCCCCACCGTTCTGAGGCATGCATGGATGGTCGCTGATTGACATGAGTGTTCCCTCTATCAATCAAAGCCATATGGTTAGTTTTGTGTCGGTTGGGAATCCACAAGGGATTCCCACCCAAACTATGGGGGCACCCTACTCACAAGCTCAGATGAGTCAAGGGGGCAACGCTTATACTGGGGGAAACTTCATACCCCAGTATCAAAATCCTCATGGCAATCCCATCTACAACATCGTACCGCAAATAAACTGTTACACCATACAACCCATGTACACCATGGGGAACCAAACGATGGGAGGAGCATAGAGCTCCTCAAGTCATCCGTCATCACTGTGGTCCAAGTCGGGGGCACCCAACAGTTTGCCCTTTTAGGCAATATTGGATATCCCCAACTTATACAAGTTGACAAACGACCCCATCTACCAAAACTTACAATGGCCGCCAATCCCGCATAAAATACCGATAGACATTCCTAAGTTTGACAAAAAAAAGGGGAGGATCCAGGCACTCATGTCACCACCTACCATCTCTAGTGTGTTTCTAACTCTATGGTGGATGACAGTGTCCGGTTACGTATTTTTCTCCGTACCTGTAGTGGCAATGCTACAAAGTGGTATATTGAGTTACCACATGCATCAATAAATACCTTTGACACTTTAGCGATGGAGTTCCTAAAGCACTTTCAGTTACCTATCCATTATGGGACAGGGACAGAGCTCCTTACTTCGTTTCGTCAGGATACCACCACCCACTTCTCTGATCATATCCATGAATGGAGACATAGGAGGAGGTTAGTCAAAGCTCCCATCCCTGATTTTATCTTAACAAATGGTTCTGTAAATCATTTCTCCCACAAATCGCTAGATATGTCGCTCTAGGTGGTGCAGTCATAGAGGACCAATCCATACGTCATGACCAGTACTTAGATTTGATCTATTCACAGTCTGACACTTTCTACAACATTATCCCCTATGCTCCCGATAACCCCAATCCTCCCACCAAGCAGCACCCTGGATTGCACGCTCACGGGATCGTCGGCGCAACCTCTAGGGTCACTGTAAAACAACTCAGTGGTTCCCTTGCCAAGCTAGCAGTGGACCCCTCTACCAAAGCTATTGCTCTTCCTACCATCGTGATTAATTCTATGAATTCATCTAAGCAGCCCAACCCAAAACAGAAGGCCGATGCGCCTGCTGATACGAAAAAAGATAAAGGCACCAACTATTCATGCAAACTCTGTCTTGAAGAACACGTAACCTGGCTTGTCCGCATCTTCAAGAATGCATGAATTACCTTGCCAAGAAAACTTCTGGTAAGGCACCTGCTGTCCTTAGAAATCCTTTTCCTAATCAACCGTAGCAAAATCTCATTGCCAACCAATAGCAACCCACGTCAGGAGGTAGCAACGGTTCGCAACACCCTTCAATTGGTGAAGGAACTTCTATCGTTTACACATTTGAAACGGTATAACTAACCACAAGAGCCAAATCTTATGAAGCTACTATTGCTATGGCAGTAGAACCATCCGCAGGTCAAAACCCATCACCACCCAATGATTTGCGAATGGAAAGGCCAATTGAGGACTTTGTAATTCGACTCCCAAAGGGAGGACTTTGACACACAATGCACAACACATCTGCACATGTTTCCCAACACTACAACATCATAGAGGATTTGGCACAAGCACCGTCGGCTATGTCGGCACTTGAAGTGTTACAAACATGCCCCAGCTAAAGGAAAGCTTTGCTTTCGACTATCAGGGTTATTGAACCTATGGATTCCATGTTGTCTATTTTTGACATGGACAAGTGTAAACCTCCCCTTTCCCACCGGCTTGCATTTCTGGTGCATATCACTTTGAAAGTTAAAGATATACACCAAACTGTCATCGACGAAGGTGCTTCGACCTACGTCATGTTAGCTTCATGTTGGCTGGCATTGGTTTCCCCAACCCTTCCCCATCGTCAGACTCCCTTAAAGCTTTCGACGACCACACCTTTGTCCCAAAATGATACTTAGCTAGTTTTCCCATCACTTTGGCTAGGCAAGTAGTAATGGTGGATGTAGAAATCGTGGACAAGAGACTCGACTATAATCTATTGCTAGGTTGTAGTTGGGCATATGCCATGACGGCCATCGTATCCACTGCCTTTTGTATCATCCTATTCCCATTGGATGGAAAGGTTATTACAGTGGATTAGTTGTCTTTCTGCACCCCTAATTATTCACCATTGCCAAATGTCTCTGTACCCCTAATAGGAGGTGTAACTGACAGTGTTGTTAGTATAGGTACCAGTTTGTTGAAGGCTTCCTCCTTGATGGGTTGTCTTCCTCTTCCATTGCCGCAAGTTACACAATCATTCAACATGCTTTCATCAATTCCTCATGAACTAACCAATCCCTGGATCTTAATGGTGCCTTCAGACCTTGACACATTTGAAGACTAGATGCCACTATCACCAGCTGAACCAGCCTACCAAGGCATTCAATCAACATCCACATCTCCAGTCATGTTGGATATCACTGACGGTGCCAACCCCCTTCCCATAACCACTCCTCCTTTAGATCTGTGCAATCAACTCCCATCAACAGATGAAGCCGTTCGAGAAATCATGAATTTTGGAGAGCAACATTGGGAGGATTGGCATATTTGGGGTTCGACATCTAACTCGGACATGATGCCTCTTTAAGTCCTATCCTCTGACATGAACGAAATCATTTCCCCACCCTATACAAGCATTCAAACTCTTGGGATGGATGAAAATATGGACGACACTTCCAGGTCATTTCCCATAGATACTTTAGTCATGATAGGCACCATGGAAGACACCTAGATGAGCGCAAATTGCAGTCTTGAGGAAATTGCAAGCTCCACTTGCCTACATGAGGAATTCCATGAAGAATTTGTTTGTTCTCATGAGGAAATGCTCGACTTTAATCTGTTGTTTGTCATGCATGAGATCCAACATTATGACGAGGCAAAACGAAATTGGTGGCCAACTCCTTCCCTTGAAATAGCCATTGAACCCATGTCCGGCCCCACAGCTGCAGAAGAAAACCTACTATAACTCAATAAGCTAGATAAAACCCGTCGAAATGCCAATTTTTCACTTGTAGCTCACAAGGAGTGGGTACAAACCCAATTTGCAAAAGCAGTTAGGTTTTCTTCTTTCCAAGAAGATGATTTAGTATCACTATATCATCCAAAAGATAATCTGTTGGAAGCTTGCATGCTTAGACCCATATGGCTAGGTCCTTATGTCATAACAAAAGTCCTCCCCTTAGGGGCATATGAACTGCAGGACTGGGACGAAATCCCACTCAAGGAGCCCACATATGGGCTCTATCTGGAGAAGTATTGTGCCTAGTGTCGTGCTGGGCATGTGCTTTGTAATTTTATGTATTAATAAGTTTTGCTTACCTTTTTTGATGTGATTGGATTGTTTTCTTATTTAGTAGAGTACTTGTCTCATGCATTCTTCTCACATTGTAGATGTCATCGTTTCCCTTAGCATTTGTAGGATATGCGGATGGTGCTAGTCGTCACACATGAAACATTGCATCAGCTGCTTGGGTCATCTATACACCCGAGTCTGAACTATTTTGCTCCAGGGGAGTCTTTCTTGGTACCACCACCAACAATATTACCGAGTACATGTCCATCATTTCACTTCTCACAGAAGCGTCATCAAGGGTCATCTCCAATCTAGTGGTCAGTTTGGACTCCTAGCCAGTTGTTATGCAATTGACAAACCATTATCACATCCCTAATCCAGCCTTCTTACGTAACTATCTAGGGGTGTGACTCCTGGAACGTCGATTTGAAATAATCATATATGAACATGTTCCTCGAGAATTAAATACAGTTGCTGATTCATTAGATAACTATGTATTAGATTGGCATCTGTCTCATTTGTTATAGCAGCATACATGAGAAGTAAAACATTTACTAAAGTTAAAAATTTGTCACAAAAAACATTTTAAAACACATCTACAACACCAAAATACCAAAAATATCTGTATATATATATAGATTGAAATCTAGTTTTTTACATCAAAATATCCCAAAACTTGTATGACTTAAGTACAAAATGACTCAAAGCCTAGCTACAAACACTCATATTTCCATGCCATAACACCTGCTAAAATGAGCTTATTGCTCCAAAAAAGCTAAACCAGCTCTAGCTACCCTCTGAAGAGTAAGCAGAAACCGCTTAGGTACACCAATGGTGTGTCGTTGCATATGAGCGGGAATCTCCCTCATAGGAAGGGGAGGGACACCCATAGTCAAACCCTCTAGGTTCCTCAGAACCTCATGGCGATTGTCGGCATCCCCCCCTCCAGCATGTAGTTGGCCGCCTCGTTGCACATAGCGAGGTTCGCTTGCAGGTCGTACCGGCGCCACATCTGTGTTAAGAATAAAAGTTTCATGTCAATTCTTATCTCATCGTTAGAAAAAAACATTACATATACATTCAAAAGTACAAAAATACTTAAAGTACTATCAAAATTATTCTCACCTTGAGGACCCCAATTGGTCTTGGGCGGTAGCATCAAGTTTGGGTCGCCGGTAAAATCCATGCCTTGATAGGCATAGTCGTCAACAATCACTATCTAGCTACAAATCTACTAGAAGAAGTCTTTGTAAAAAAAGTGTCGGAGTGGTCCTCCTCCTATACGAGGATCAAGTGATGACCAGCGACCTTGCCTTGGCACCCTCAGATAAAAAGGACCCTAAAAACAGTTAAAATGGGGCAAAATCACTTAAGGAATCCATGCATGAGGGTTTCAAATGCGCCATATAGCCCTAACACCCCTCCCAGTGCTGCACAAGGAGGATTAACTCCCTCCAATGGCTCGTATAGAGCATTTAACGCTCTCTACCAGTCATCTGGAGGGTGTTAGGGTGCAAAAAGGGCTCTAGGGCACCTCAGATATGCAAATTTCCACCCACAAAACTGTTAAAAAAGATTTAATAAAGCATAGAGAAACGTTTTAGCTCTCACCTGGGACTAACGACACGTCTAATGGTTGCCCGAATCTCCTACAATGGTCTACGGAAAATCTGATCCTCTTTAGCTCCAACTAGCTCTCACAAACTTCAAAATAGTGACAATGATGCAAGTGAAAGCTCAAAGCATCTCCTTATATAACTTTGAGAGACATGATTTTTTGAAAATCATTAAAGATAAAGTAGTCCATTCTACATGATTTTCTTATCATGCATGAACCCAAATAATAGAAATTGCTGACTTTTTATACTTTTTACTACTTTTGATGAAATTACTTTCAGGAATGAAAAGCAGTAAAGGCTTCATGCAATTCTTTATAGAGAACTATTAGGGATATTTTATTGCTCTTTAAAAAGTACAAACATCCTCGAGTTTTTGTAATTACACTCGTTAAATCTATGCAATGATGGATAGAGCATTTTTAGCGATATTTTATTGCTCTTTAAAAAATACAAACATCCCTGATTTTTCATCATTAAGCTCGTTAAAATCTATCTAACTATGGCAGAGCACTTTTGGAGACATTTTATTGCTCTTTAAAAAATATAAACATCTTCAAGTTTCTGTAGTAGGGCTCGTTAAACATCCATACTACAATCAGTAAAGCACTTTTAGGGATATTTTATCACTCTTTAAAAAATATAAACATCCCCGAGTTTTTCATCATTTGCACTCGTTAAATATATGCAAATGATGCTCTGAGCACCTCTTTTTTGATCTTGTTCCATTTCATAAACTAAAAAAGACCAATGGAGCATCCTTTTTAGGCACTTTTTTCTCACTCTTTAAACTAAAAAAATCCTGAGCTGTGTCTTGCTGCTCGTTAAACATGATAAAGATGACGCAAGCATTCTTTCAGGTACTTTTTTCTTGCTCGTTAAAAAATGAAAAATCCCAAGTTTTTGTTATTGAGCTCATTAAAGTGTCACGAAAAAACATGACTTTAGTACGTCGCATCATACTCGTAACAAAATAAGGTTGACATCTATTGGAAAAAGGTTTCTCTTTATCCAGGTTCAATAGATTAAATATGAAAAAATAACCAATACCGGTATACTATTAACCTTTTGTCGCACCCGGTTAACAACTATGACAAAGGGACCACCATGGAGTCTCTCTTTATGATCTTTTCAGACTCTCTAAATATGAAAAGACCACTGAGTTGTCTAGTTTGGACTCTTTAAATACACAGACAAGATATAGAGTCGTTCTTTTTACGATACTTTTAAAATTCTTAAAAGATGAAAAAATCGACGAGTTTGCCTATTTGGACTCATTAAACTAATAAAATAGGGCAAAGAATTGTTCTTTTTACGATCCTTTTCAGACTCTTTAAAAATGAAAAGATCGATGAGTTTACCCATTTGGACTCATTAAAAAAATCAGACAGGGAAAGTGGACAATACAACTATATCCTGTATTCAAAAGTGTGGTTTGGCAGCATTCATCCCCTTGAACATGGCACTCCCTCAGATAAACCTTCATTTTGATAGCCTCTCAGTATGAACCCTACCAACTTGGGAGTTTTTAGCATATATACCCTGATGTAATTTCATCTCCGTATCTTAAACACTCTGTAGTATTCATGAGTCTAATGTTGTCTAGTTAAAACCGTTTTCATTCCTTCTATTGTTCAAGGGTTCCCATTTGTTTCCTCTATCAACCAATCTTACATATCCTCTCATCGTGTCCTCTGTTGTTTAGACCGAAAAACTCAAAAGATTCTTCAAAAAACAAAATCATCCTTGTCCGGTTTCATGTTGACTGATGTAGGACACGTCATTGCCTACCTTTCGACAAGTTTCTTCCTATCGACTTCAACACTCGATCTACGAAGATAACCCAGAAACACATTTGGTGCCTTGGTGCTTGCAGACATTAGTGGTAGGTTACCTTGTGTTTGATCACGGGTTTTCATTATTAGCTCCTGGTTAAGCGATTCTACGAGTGTTCAATGACAAAAAATCTTTCACACTCGTTAGTTTGCACTGTGCATCTTGGAGACCATCACCATTATCAGTGGCATTCCTCGCATCTGTTAATAGTCTCCATTATTGGCTGGTAATCATATGATTTCGTGCATGTTCAACGTCAACTCATATTATCACATGTAGTGATCTATGATGTTCAGTGAAGTAGGAATCAAGACCTTGGGTAGAGGCTTGCATTATTTAGCCTTGTTTCCTCTCCCAAGCTATGATATTGTTATTTGGAGACAGATATTTCATGATGATCTATTATGACACTAGATCTTCCCTGTGCCATATTGGTAGCCAACATTGTTATATCTCCGATGAGAAAATTACTTTGACATAGCTACTGAGCATGGGAATGCCCGACTCAGGACATGATTTTAGCAGTTTATATATATGTATCTTTGTTGTATCAAGTTTTCCTTGCTGCTCGAAACTTCTCTCTCTCTACAAAGATTTTTGCAGCAAATTACAGTGTTTTCTCATAAAGTATTTGGGCCATTGTCTCTACCTTTGATATCATACTTTGGGGGGCATCTATTATAGGACAAATTGACCTCATAATCAACTCAGAGGAGAAAGAAAAAATGATTAAAGCAATGATCACAATTGTAGGCCCAGAATCCACACTAACGCTCTCCATACACTAAAAACCTACTTTATAAAGCTTGTTACCAAGCATAAGGGATCGTTAGTCACTTTGCTAACTCTTGTTGTTAGACTAGGGTGAGCGTTAGTGAACTTAAGTGATGTCCAAAAGGTTATGCCAATGAATCTGCCCATAAATATCTAGATATTAAATCCCTAAATTTGTGCAAGAAAAGCAAGGAAACTCCAAAAATCAAGATATTTGCAGAAACTCTATTATGAGAATGAAGGCAAATGGGAAAAAGCTTGTAAACAGGAAAAGTTCATGGTTTTTGCCCCAATGAACTCTAAATGGATCTTGGCATCCCTAATTTGATTGCTATATAAGTAGCGAGAGGGCCATTGCAAAAGGGATCAGAGCATTTGGAAGGATAGCCCATAGAGATGTTGTGAATTGTCATATTCTTGAAGGAGTTAGCTGAAAGAGGGAGAGAGAGAGAGGAGGAAGGGGTAAGGAAGGTTGATACAACAGGTTGTTGTAATCACTCTTCCATTCTGAATATAGGACTGCGGTTGTGTTCCCTACTCCAAAGTGTCGGTGATATTGTGCATTTATTTGTTCATTCTAATGCTTGTTGTGTTGAGTAGATAAGTTATACATTTTTACATGTTTGTTACAAATTCTTACATTAATTGTCAGAAGTGTATGCTGTGATTGATTTGCCTTGTTCTTCTGTGCAGGAATCGTCTTGGAGTCGGTTAGGAGGAGTTCTTCTTACCACACAGAGATCCCCAAGTGAATCTAGAAAGAACCAAAGGTGATCCTCTTTCCACACCCTATTAATATAGGTCTGATAGATGAACATGTGTGTAACAGGTAGCTTTTGCAGATAACCTTACAGTCTGTCAAAGGTCCCAGGAAGACTTTCGAGGGTAGTTTTCATCTTGTGCATTTTACCCCATAGCAACTAATGGATGAATCTCATGTATGTCAATGTCAAGATATTTTAGGGTTCCTATCATTCCAAACTTGTCATACTTAGCTCTCACCAACATGATATTCTAGTATGTCAATGACGATGGCCTAATATACCGAAAAATGATGGGATAGTTCCCATTTGTTAATAAATTTTTGGGAACATTGGTATGAGGGGTTCTACGTGGATATTTTAATGAAGTTCCAATATTTAACTTGGTCGAGTACTAATAAATCATTTTTACAGGTCAATTTTTTTGTACAATGCGTGTAGATCCTATAAGATGCAAGGTAAGTTTTCCATTCTTTCACTTTTTTGTGTCTTTTAAATTCTATTGTTTATGGAACCCATGTGTGAAAACCTTATCCTTGAAGTATATTTTCATGTGTCTTGACGAGTATGTTCTTGGCCATTTCCACACTTTGATAGATGAATGGAGGTATGGCATAGCTTTCTTTCCATCTATTGAATACCCATCCTCAATGCCTGTTGATGTAGCCCCTACCTAAACTGGTCTAAATCCACTTAGTACAGGCCACACCCCTTTGTATCTAAAATTGCATTCAGGTGTAAAATGGTTGGTTTGTTTCCTCACCTTCCTGAAGGAGCCAACCAAGGTGATCACTGATTCATCATTTGAATTTATGCAGGAAATTCTTTATTTTAGTTTGAATCATGATTGCACTTAACAACTTTGCAAGTTTGTATAGGCATTGTTATCTAACTGTCATTTGGGACCCAACAGGCAATATCTATCATGGGGCTTTATAATTCGGCCTACTAGTTGACTTGGCTAACTTGGGAAGGCACCCTCACTTTTATATCTGCGATTCTTATGGTCTTCTTGGAAAGTTGTTCCAATTCAACTTTTTCTTCAAGAACAACTTCTCAATTTTGTTCCTTTTGTTCTTTCTCTTTCAGTTCAACATGGTGAGGACATGAACATCCATCCCAGTTATTTTCGAACTTCCAGAGTACAGAATTTGATTTTATTTAAAAAAAAAAAAAATTGGACTGAGAATTGGGATGGGACAAATTTGTATGCTCAAATTTTGCACAAGAAAGGCTATTGGAGAAGAGCTGACCCGCAAGGCTTTCCTCAAAAATACCAAAGAAATTTTCCATGTGGAAGTCGAGATCATGCAACAGCTTTTTGGTCATCCTAATTTTGTCACAATGAATGTCATTCATGAAGATGCAAATACTCTGTATCTTGTGGTGAATCTATGCTCTGGGGTACGCCTAGTTGATGACATGTCCAAAAACCGATTCTACTCTCAACATCAGGCTACAGAACTGATCAAAAACTTAGTTTCCACTGAAAAAGGAAATGAGTACCAACAATCAGTAAATGATAATTGTTGATAAGTAGTATGACCGGTCCGAATGTCTCCGCAAAATCCGCAAGTCAATAAATTGACAATGGAGGAAAAAGGAAAAAATATTACAAGTGAGAGCGATGAAGAGGTCGAGGATTCTCCGACCTATATCAAAGAAGTTGAACCCATCAAAGAAAGAGAAGAAGACTCCAACCAGTAAGATGCCCTAAGTATGTGCCTTCCAGGAAAGGAAAGGACAAGATCCCTAACAATTTGGATGTCGTGGATAACATACTCATCACCCCATCTCTCCCATAAGGGGTTCCACTTGAAGGCACGGTGACTAGCTGCATTTCGATGATGAAATTTGAAGACTAGGACCTTGCAAATACAAAAAAATTTCCCCATTTGGCGACTAGTGAACTGATGGACCAAAGCGCAAAAGGGACGGTTACGACACTTTGGCCAAAGGAATGGCTGCAAAAGGTGGAGGAAGGCGGGTTGCTCTGTCTCCTGTCCATTCCCCAATTCTCTGGCCCCTTATTACAATATTGGTCATCACACAACTGCTCTGCCTGGTACACGACGGATACTTATGGATGGAAAAATCCGTCCACATCATGGTAGAACTCATTCATAGGATCTCACAGCTTCCCTATGAAGGAAGTGACCCCATGAAAATCATTGATAAGAGTGGCGATGTGATGATGATGGAAACCCTGAAAAATAAATACACGTTGGAGAAAGGGCAGCGAGGGTATGCTATTGGCAGTATTCTAGACAAAGCAATTCATGTTTCTACCCAGTTGCTAGTAGGAAAAGTGATGTGGAAATGTTGTGCCAACGAGGTACTAGTAGTAGTCGTTGCACCAGCGAAACGGTGCATAGCAGGGGAACAGTTCAATTAGGCATAGTTCCTCTGTGACAAGTTCCCGACCAATTGTAGGGAGGACCAAGAAGAGAGCAAGACCGTCCACTGTGCGTAGCTATTATTGTCCATTGTGCTAGTTACTAGTGAATTACTAGAAGACAGTTAGTATCCCTCCTTGGACCAGGATTGGCCAAAATCCTCTAAATGCGCGTCACTCTGGGCAACCAAGGACACTACAATAAAATGGGACATCAAGATTTTTTGGATACTCATGGATGCAAACGTCCGCCAATGGATCAGCCAGTAACCCTGTTTGTCCATCGATGTATATGAAAATGTAAAGAACATAATAGAGTTTAAGGCCAATAGGCACCTTATCTACATTCGGGCGCGCAAGGATCCAAACCAACCATGAACCACACTTCTGTTCATTGCTATCAATGAAGATATCTATGCGGTATTGGATACCTGGCCACCAAAATGGCTCGGAATAGATGGGGTGGGGTGCGATGAGGCCGCTATCCAAAAATAGGAGGCTGAAGCTAAGCGGACAACACAACAAAAGTGGAATGAACAACACACTGCAGAGGTTCAGGTGGCCTGAGAGGTGGCGCAGACTTCAACAGGCAAGGCACCAACTGGAGGGGCTACAACGACAAAGGTTGAAAGCAGTTTTAATGTGCCCACAGAGACGACCACAGACACAATGACAGAAGGAACGCCGCTAACCACCACGAGTGCGCCCTTAAAATGGATACAGTGGACAAAACGGGCGAAGCCACAGAAGAAGGTAAAGGCATCTAAACGGGACAAAGAACTAACCACATTGACAGAGGCAGACCTAGGTTACGTAGGGGACACAGTTCACAAAGTCACTTGGGAAGCAACTGACGAGGCCATTTCGGAGCAACAAATTGTGTTGGGGGTGCTCCGCGCACAAATACAAGAACTTGAGACACAGGCCTCATAGCCGGGCACCATCGTAGCTCGTGGAGTTACACGTATGTCAGCCATTGAGCAGCTGCTAAAGGCCCAAATGGCTAATACTATCGTGATCCTAGTACGAGCATTGATAAAACAAAATGTGGTGGATAGAGCTATGGTGGGTCGACTTGTGGGGCTTGGATTAAATTTGGCTGCCCTCCCGTGTGAGAGCTTGTATCAGTTCCAGGACAGCGCAATGATGGAGCTCCACCCTAGGGAAGGACGTGTGGAACATGTACTCAGCAAATAGAGAATTAAGAATAGTTGAGCCTCCAATGGGATGAAGTGGTCGCATAGAGTTAGCAGTTGCAACAACTTGTAGGGGAAGCATGTTTGCGTGCCCCTGAGCTAAATATTGCAGCCGAGTTGCCTGCCGGCGTACAAATCCACAAGCTGGCTAGTGGGTTCTCCGAAGCAAAGGAGGAGGTTGTGAAGATTCAATTGGCTCTCAACTTGCAGATTGCAGAGCTGCAACTGCAAGTACAGCCTTCAACACCACCAGAGGTCATCGATTAGCATAGAGGCATCATTCAATCCAGGCGGGAAACGATCACACATGCCATGAAGGAGTGCGCCGACTTGTTGGATCAGTCACTTATTATGCTCACTTCACTCCAGGAAGATCCAACTTTACAGCAACTCGAAATAGAGGCTAAGGAGCTCCAACAAGCCTATGAAAATGTCAGAGGGACCACATAGACGGTTGCAATTACGCAGCGGTTGGCTAAGATGAGGGAGGCCCAGACCCTGAAGATACAAGCTGATGCTGCCTGACAGAAGGAAGTAGTGATTAAAGAATGTCTCCAGCCATGGCTTGATGGGGCATTCACAGTTTCCACCACCATTGAGCGTAAGGTAGCACACATGCAAGCAGAATATGGACATGGTGAAGCAACTAAAATAGAAATTGATGTGTTGGGGGCCTATGTCGAACAAGTACAGTGGATGACGGAAGAGTTTCTGGTGAGTACAAGAGAAGAACAAAAGTTGCTAGTTGACCTCCATGCGAATATTTTCGCACCATCCGAGTGACTCAAGACGAGTCACAATGATTGTGTTGGGGGCCTGTTGGGTAGTGAAGGCCTCACATAACAAAGTTGGGGCTGAAAGCCAACAATTTTGGGTAAAGATATGGTAAAGACTCCGTGAGATGCGTGGAGCATGAAGTGTGATGAGTCAATTCAAATGGTTGTCCACCCAAAAATAATGTAAAATGAGTTGGCCTACCCATGGTCTATAGACCGTGGAAATGTGTAAATAGAGCAAGGCTCTATGGTTAGAAGTTAGTTTTGATAGGTATTATTGATTTGGAATGTAATGGGTTTATGAAGCAAGAAGTCTTGGAGCATCTCAGTCAAGGGTGTTGATAGAGAGATAGAGGCTCTGTATTTATATGCATAGAGGCTTGGTAGAGACCTTAGTTGTGTGTGTGGACCCTTGCAGATGAGTGTGCAGGGCAGATCTGGTTGTACTGAAGAAAATACCAATAAAGATAAGAATTGTGGGGTCATTGTGTGGATCTGTTTGTTGTTTATGTTCTGAATTTATGCATGATCGGTTATAGGAGTTTACATCTTTCTTTATGATTGCATGCCTAGGGTTTTACTATTAAATTTTTGCTTAAAGATTGTAATAAAAGCTCAAATTTGTAATAATTTCATTAATAAGCAAGTACACCTGTGCAGATATTCGCGAAAGCCCAATAATTATCTAGAGTGGTGTGAGGCCACAGAACAGTTTATGGGCCCTCCAGACCCCATCAAGACATCCCAAGAGTGCGGAAACTTGGTTCTAGTACCCACCCCTGCTACCTCGGGTGAGAACTCAGTTCGCACTCTGTGCAGTGTTGCTGAAAGGGCCGATAGCTACGGGATTTGTTTGGCTAATAACTCTTTCGAACCTGGGTCAAGGCCTAATAATCCAACACTCTATTAGATGTTCTGCAGAAGATGCTAAAGCAAACGGAGAGAATGAACATCAAGTTCAACCCTCATAGAATGGTGAAGGAAGAAGATCATTTGGACAACTTCTACTTACAGCTGCATACCCTTGAGGTACTGCATGACGATGTAGCTTGTAGATTTTTCCCATATACCTTGGATGGTCACGTAGCTGCATGGTATCACAACTTTCCACCAAAATCCATACAAAACTGGTGTGCATTCAAACGCGTGTTCCTTGAAAATTTTGCTGATGACAAGACCACAGCTATGTTACTAAAATAATAGGGTAGCCTGAAGATGGAGGGGAAAGAAAAGGTAAAATATTTCAACTAGAGGTTTACACGCATATTGAAAAAATTTGAGGTGAACACCAAACCTCATGACTTCATCACTATTTATTACTACATATCCACACTATTGACCAACATTGCACAGTTTGTCAAGCAAGATGTGAAACCAACACCCTTGGAAAACTGCGAAGAGGCTATTGTTGTCAAAAAATACCCACGCATGATTAGACTCATGAAGGATGATGAACTAGTAAAGGACTCCCAAGAGATAGGCAGGAAGTCCTAGGCGATTGTGAGCAAGCATAGAGACAAGGAAGAAAATGATATTGAAACCCTCACTCACCTCATCAAGAACTTAACAACTAAAGTTTCTGAGCTTAAACAACGGAAAACATACACATTTATAAGGAGCTATCTGCCTAAATAAAGATAGGGAAGCAACTCATCAAGTAGCAACTAGTCCAGTCAATAAAATTTGCAAATCTCTGTGTTCAATGTCGATCAGGACGGAGATCCTGAGTTCTGTTCATTCCATGAAGAACATCACCCCAAGAACTTATGTTCGGACTAGAAGCGAGTCACAAACTCAGTATATAGTCATACACTCAATCCAAAGAGTGATATGCAAGAGAAACTAGATGACAAAGATTATGATGAAGGTATTGTGCCTGTTGAAGCATTAATTTCTAGGCATGTGGTGAATGCATATCAATACTCGTAAGAAGTGCCGAAGACAAACACTGAGAAGAATTCCCAAAGAAAAAATGGTTGTTACAATCTTAGGAGTAAAGGGGCTCCCCCTACACTTTGTGAACTACAAGAGAAGATTGGATTGTTGATAAGGAAGGTTGATCCGCCAGTTGCCCCAAAGAAGAAAACACAAAAAAATTCCAAGAAGACAATGGCGGGCAAGAGTACTTCCATGAGTAGAAAACTGCAAAAGACTCTGCTGGACAACACAAACATTTATTCTACCCTGGACACCTCAGTAAGTCTACCACCTCTGGACTACATAATTTTTGATGACATGAAGACAACTCAAGCAAAAATTAGTTTATTCAAGTTTGCTAAGATCCAGAGTTAGTGAGATATTCCAGTGCGTGTTAGAGCCTAGATTTACCTCAAGCTGGAAAGATAAGCTTCTAGGTCCACATCAAACCACGCTCATCCTGGTAGCTAGCCCTACCAAGTCAGGAGAGGGCTCCCTCCACGTGAATATCAGCTAACTATGGTCACTAAAGGGCTTGAGATGACTGATATAGCTACTGATTTTAGGCTAGGTATAGATGTAAAAGAGTTTGTTTGATAAAACGATGTTTTGTGGGCTCTAAGGAAAAGGCATATTTTGGGTGCAGGGAATGAGGCACAATCTTGCAGGGATTTCAATGGGGCAAGGTAGGAAAATGTATTTGGCACTATAAATCAAGTGAGGTGGATGGATCGGACTGAGGAGGAGTTGAAGAGGGCAATGGAAGCCATGGATCCTCTCCGAACAGTGGAAAACATTAAAATACTAAAGCAAACTTCAAGTAGAGCACTGCACTTCTCAATGTATTCTACTTACACTCTTGTTTGTTTAGCTGAGAAGAAGTAAAGAGAAATGATACATATAACACATGAATAAATTCACAAAGACATAGGAAAGCACTGTACCAAAACAGATGCCATAGGGATCCCAAAGAATGCTGCAAATCCTAGTCTCAATTTCTAAGCCAAAATACTGATGTGAGTGTACAATGAAGCTCAAGGCTTTCTCAAGAGTCCAACCTTCTACCAGAATCCAACCCCTACACTATGAAATTCATAAAATATATACATTTTCTCATCCTTGTACTAAGGGATTGAGCTCAACCATTTTCTTCAAAATAGAATCAATTACATTAAACTTCGGCCGAATTTCTGAAAATAGGTGTTGAAGATGACCTTGTATCTCCTAAACTATAGTACCTGTTACAAAACTGAAAGAGGTTTTTGTAGATAAGGTCATGCTGGAAAACAATGTCTCTCAAATTTGGTAAATTCGTTTACAATTGCTTGCAATCTGTTCCACAAAATCATCTCTAAAACAGAAAATCATTAAAATTTTAGATCTGTGAAAATGAGTTGTAAAGGTCTGGTCACATATCCCAATCCATGACACCTGTGAATAAACTGAAAGAGGTTTGTGTTACATGGCTCGTGCTTAACAAAAATTTCCTTGGGTTTTCCAAAATGACTTTCCATTTGTTCTAAAATGGCCCCGCACTGAAATGACTAAAACAGTAAAAAATATGAAAAATTTGTTTTGTTTTAATGTAGGCTCCAAATATCACTATATATCTCCCACATAGTACGACCTGTACATAAACTGAAGGAGGTTTTTGTTATCAAGTATGTGATGAACAAAAACCTCTTTCACTTTTGAAATATTCCTTACCATTCTTTCAGAAACTGATTTTGTACTAAACTTTTCATTTTGTGCAGCAACTGACCTCAAAACATGCATAACCAAGAATCACTCATTCATTTCTTCTAATCCAGGAACCAGTTACGGGAGTGTGATATACCATTGAAAATATTTTTTTAAGATTCTTGTGATGGACACACTTGTGACATGTTTTGTGCTAAACCTCATGTGCAAAAAATCTAACAAAACCAGACATAGTAAGAGCTCATGTTGATCCCTGGTGGCAGGCTACGAAGACTGGAACTAACATCGGCTCCAATGGGGATGGTAGCTCCTTGGAGGTGCCAAGAACTATAGATCTCTGGAAATTATACAGTGCCTCTTCCATTGGGCATGGATGTTCAAACAAATGCAAACCCAAAACAACTAATACGAATCCAAAAACATATACATACTGCAACATGTACATAAACAAATATCGAAAATTGAAATGTTGCCCCGGGTAGCTTATTTATGTACAAATCTAACCCACTTTGCTACAAAATTAAGAGATCAAGTAATGTTGTAATGCCAGATCTACCAATGAAGTAAATGTGACAAGGATGCTACTTGAAAGTGCTTCAACCACGACACAAATGTAAATGTTGACAACTATACAAGCAAATAACGAGTCTGGTTGTGTAAAAGACAATTTGATCTATCATTCAAACTGAAAAAATTTCCATATATGTTGCAATAGGATTAGAGAAACCAGACTCTGTTTGCTGCCCTAATTCCTCAACACAGACCTCCAACTACAAACTGTCAATGCAAACATCTACGAGCAACTCTATTTTTTCTTGTTTTGAAGGAGGTAGAGTTTCCAAGAACTTTTTGGGATCTCAGAATTCATATGATTGGATCTGATCATTTAAATACTGAATCTCCTTCTCAAATTTTTCAACAACTAACTCAAAGAAACTAGCTTATATTTAGGAGGAAACTTCAGAGATCTCGAACATTCAAGCACGGTAGTGAAAAATGCTTCATTACTTTCAATACCCACTAACTGATCTCTAACTTCTTTTAAAGCTTCACAAAACACAGGGTCTGCCACATACCCTACCATTTTATTTTAGTGCATGAATGGATCAGTAAGCACTGAAATCTCTAGATTGTGTTGGAGTCGCTGGGTGAATGTTTCAGCCTTCATATGTGTCTGACTGTTGTCCACCATCAGCAATCAGATCTGAACTTGATACTTGAAAGTGCTTCAACCAGGACACAAATGTAAATGCTGACAGCCATACAAGCAAATAACAAGTTTGGTTGTGTAAAAGACAATTTGATCTATCATTCAAACTGAAAAAAATTTCCATGTATGTTGCAATAGGATCAGAGAAACTAGACTTTGTTTGCTGCCCTAATTCCTCAACACCTATGTTGCCAGGAAACATGGGTTCGGGGACAGGTACAGGGACGGGGACGGGGACGGGGACGTCATTTTCTAAAACAGGGTGGTGGGTTCATCGGGGGTA